>JARWCS010222292.1:0-13677 GCA_034783895.1 Geukensia demissa | reverse complement strand
AGCTGTAAAAGGCCCCGAAATGCAAATTGTGAAACTATACATAAAACACGACAATCGACCTAATCTAAAGCAAAAAAATCTTTTATCGATCAAAATTCAAAATTGCTGCCATGACACTGTTTAGTTTAATATTGGACCCAATTGGAATTTCACATTTCTCATCTTCTTTTCTGAAGTGTATGAAAGCAGCCACACATTTCAACAACTTTTGTAAATAAATATGAAAATGAAAAGTTATGGTGTAAATGTCAGAGAGACTTTACTCCAGCCACGAGAAAAACAGAGGGAATTTACAAATCTAGAGGTCTTTACATGTGTAAAAAAATACTGCTTGGGACAGGCATGTGAGACATGTGGTGGTGTTAAACTAGTTCAGTGGGTATCCAAAACAATTTAAATAATTACACATGCTTTTGCTATCTAAAACAGGTTTATGGAGCATGTTTTATATAAAGAATAATACATGCTTCCGCTTTGTTATATATGTGTAGTTTAAGTCAATAATGCATGTGATACAATATATTTTGCCCTTGGGATAATATTAGTTTAGATTGACACTACATGTGCAGGCTGATATTAGTTTAGGTGATACTAAATGAGCGAATCGCACATGATAAGTTTTGTCAGTTACCTGCCGTCAGTGATTCTCTCCAGGTACTCAGTCTTCCTCCACCAGTAAAACTGAACGCCGCCATATGACTGAAATATTGAGAGTAGCATTAAACTCCAATCAAAGAAAGGAACAAAAAACTAAATGTTCAGGCTGATATAAGTTTTGGTTGATCCTACATATGTGGGCTGATATAAGATTTGGTTGATCCTACATGTGCTCACTGATCTTAGTTTAGGTTGATACTACATGTGCTCGCTGATCTTAGTTTGGGTTGATACTACATGTGCTCATTGATCAGAATTTAGGTTGATACTACATGTGCTCGCTGATCTTAGTTTTGGTTAAAACTACATGTGCTCACTGATCTTAGTTTGGGTTGATACTACATGTGCTCACTGATCTTAGTTTTGGTTAAAACTACATGTGCTCGCTGATCTTAGTTTGGGTTGATACTACATGTGCTCGCTGATCTTAGTTTGGGTTGATACTACACTGCCTCGCTGATCTTAGTTTGGGTTGATACTACATGTGCTCGCTGATCTTAGTTTGGGTTGATACTACATGTGCTCGCTAATCTTAGTTTTGGTTGATACTACACTGCCTCGCTGATCTTAGTTTGGGTTGATACTACATGTGCTCGCTAATCTTAGTTTGGGTTGATACTACATGTGCTCGCTGATCTTAGTTTGGGTTGATACTACATGTGCTCACTGATCTTAGTTTGGGTTGATACTACATGTGCTATGGGTTTAGTCATGTACCACATTCACTCTAGTAAGCTCCTTGGGCCCAGAGGGCTAAAAATATTTTAAACGAGTGTGCTTATTAGGGTCAGCAAAATGCCAAATTTTATCAAGTCAGGTCATTCTTTAGAGACTGAATGATCTGAATTGTAGTTGAAAAGTGGGATTCCTGGGTTGGCATGTTAGCCCTATGTCAGATATTGTTCAATGAAAATTCAACAATTTTTGATTAAATTTGAAATGTTATTGAAGGTTAGATGACTTTAGAGCTTCCACAAGACTCAACATTTTCTGTTAATACTATGTATTATATACACAATGTTTACAACTTATAAAATTCAAGCTATGTTTCCAAGAATGCTTTCGCCTAAAATCTAACTTTGATGCAGCTTAAAATAAAATTTATAAAATATTGGTGATGAACTTCCATCCATTACAGTATTCTTTTTGACTTAAGTGAAGAAGTTGACACAGAACAACAGCTGTGTCACCGTGCCAATTCATTAATGTTAGTGCCCAATTTGACAGGGGTTATAATTCTAATCAAACCACAGCAGATATGCATATAGGAAGGAATTTTATCTCCGCTTACCCCAAGGGCAGATAATCCATGGGGGGAGGGGGGTTATCTTTTTGTGAGTTTGCTCACAGTACATGTATGTCTTCTCTCCCTGAATAATTGTAAGGTCTGTTTTTCATGTTTTTATCCAATGTACAGTTTGAAAGTATTGTCCACCTAGTAACATTAACAATGTTACTAATTTCTGAGGTAAATCTAATGACCCTTCCTTATTTCTAGGCTAAGAATCTAAAAATTTTGAAACACTATTTACATACCATGTATGAGTATATTTGGGTAATGATGGCCGACTGTTAAAAACTCCTTTCATGGAACGTAATGTTAGTTTCTCCTTTTTTATTTATATTATATTTCAGAATATATATGGTTTTGAGGTGGGATGTGAACAGATTTAATAAGAATGTTTAAAGGATAGGTGCAATAAGGGGCTGAAATGGCCTAAATTTTTAATGATTTTTTAAATTTCACTTCAGAAGTTTCTTTCATGTTTGAATAAAAGTTGAGATCCCACTGAAAGAAAAAATGGCAATTTCAGAATCAATAACGTCATAATAGGTATAATTATGATGTCACCAATAAGCCAAATCTGTGTTTTCTTTAAAATACGATAAATTTAGCATATTTTTTACTGTTTTTTTTATCCAGAAATATCGAGTGCATCGAGAACCAACTGGATTATTTTATGACTTGTACAATTAAATGAGTTTTACCTCTCGTATAAATATTAACTTGGTTTTTGCATGCATTCTGTGTTTCGTAGTTCAAAATGCTGCCAAAATTGCACAAATTGGCCCATTTTTTTGCAAAAAGACATATATGTCCCATGTTCTACTCTCAAAATCTCAAACACCTTGCATTTATATTCAAAAAATCACACTGTTGCGACCGATTACAAACCTCAGCAATATTTTAAAAACAAAATTATGTGAATTCAAAAAAGTTTATTTTTTAGGGTAAAGAAGGCCATTACTACACCCACTCCTTTCTAATTGAGGGGGTGTAGCCCTGTACCAGGGGCAGCAATCAAAATTCCAAAACCTTTGGCAAAATCTACATCACTAATGCAATAAGCATGCCAAGTTTTAGTTCTGTACTCTTAAAAACCTAGGAGAAGCACAAGGACAAAGAAAAAATGTGCTCTTATGCCACCTTTACAGCCCTGCCCCTTTTGGTGCTATTCAAATTTTGAAACCTTGGGTAACTGCATCACCAGTGCAACTTAGCCAAGTTTAAGTTCTGTATTCAAAATAGTGCAAGAAAAGAAAAATGTGAGAAAGAAAAATAGACCCTTAAGGCTATATCTGTGTATCCCCACACCTAAGGGGGGATATAAAAATTTCAAAACCATTGGCACAGTCCCCACCCATAATCCAGTTAGTGACCCAAATTTCATCTTTCTAAGTCCAGTGGTTCCTGAGATTATCCTGGATATTACTGGACATATAAGCTTACATACATGTAGGTATGTACCTGAAAAATATGATTATCCCAACGCTTTAGAAAGAAGCGATAAAAAGTCACAATTTCCAGCTATAGAACTGTTATTGTCACCCCTGTTGACCACTAATTTCCTCATATTTCAACCATTTCCATTCTCAATCCTTTTTTAAATAAGACAATAAAAATTCAGATACCTTCCTTAGACATCCACTTTTTACATAATGATGTTCATAACACAAATAAACTTTCTCAAGCCTTTTAAACCAAGTCTAACTCCCAGGCTTGCAATGATAATTGTCTATGATATTTTATTGCTGTCAGGCTATCCAGCAGTGGGTTAATTACTAGGTGCTTGAGTTATTAAAATGGCTTTAGCAGAGCAGACACTTGAAACAGGAACACGTTCCACCTCCAATATGATTAAGAAAGAAGGCAAGTAAGGGATTAATAGACACAAAGTCATATAATTGTAAAATAAAATTGTTTCCTTTTTTTAAGGTTCTGCATTTTCCTGATTTGCTTCTAACAGTTTGAATTTGATGACTTTTTGTCTTTTGTAGAGACTGTCTTTATACAGAAGTATCCACCTGACTACAATGATAAGGTATGACTTCCCCTTTTTGTTGACTTAATTTTTTGTTTGCATGGCTTTATTTGATATTGGGAAATAATTTCTACACTATTGAAAATTCTTCTAAAATCAGATCTATTTATTATATAAGTTTAACTTGAGTTCATCAGATATAACACAGGAAGTTAGTTAAGTGAAATTGGAGTTGAGCACTGACTTTTTATGTTTACAGTTTTTTGTTTCAACTGATATAATATAAAGTTTACGTCTGTGTTACATTTATGAAATATTAACCTTACTTATGATTGTATTTTCATATGAAAAATTGGGAACCTGGCAATGAAGAACAGGATTTTAGCACACACAACATAATTCTCACAATGATGCAACGTTTGCAAAAATCAAATACAACACATCAAAAACAAAATGAACAAAGTTTTTGTGACTGAACAACCAAAATTATTTATTGTGAATTGCTTAAAGGATTTTACACCATAGTATGATCATGTAAAGTAATTAAATTAATGTGTAATAATGTCTTCAGTGTAATTAACACAGTTGTAAATGGTATGTAGGACTGTGTTTTCAATAGTGAAAGAGTTTATTATTAGCGGCGGCGTTAGTTTTTTTGAAAGCTCTATATCTCTGTAAGTATTAATGATAGGATGACCATAGTTAGTGTGCTTATAGTTCATGATATGAAGTTATCGACTAACCACATGACCTTGGTCCTTGACCTACTTTGCATGGTTCAGTGACTTTTAAATCTCCAGCGTCAAGTTTTCATGCTTAGGTCAGTTTCTCAGTAATATTGGTTATGCTTATACATTATAAGGAGTACATGTCAGTCTGCCACATGTCTTTTGTCCTTGACCTCATTTTCTCGGTCCATTGACTAGGGTCAAGTTTTCATGCTTAGGTCTATTTCTCATTAACTATAAGTGGTAGGTCAACAATATTTGGTGTGCTTATTGATTATTTGGAGTACATGTCAGTCTGGTACATGTCTTTTGTCCTTGACCTCAATTTCATGGTCCATTGACTAGGGTCAAGCTTTCATGCTTAGGTCTATTTCTCATTTACTATAAGTGGTAGGTCAACAATTTTGAGTGTACTTATTGATTATTAGGAGTACATGTCAGTCTGACACATGTCTTTTGTCCTTGACCTCATTTTCACGGTCCATTGACCAGGGTCAAGTTTTCATGCTTAGGTCTATTTATCAATTACTATAGGTGGAAGGTCAACAAAATTGGGTGTGCTTATTGATTATTAGGAGTACATGTCAGTTTGCCACATGTCTTTTGTCCTTGACCTCATTTTCATGGTCCATTGACTAGGGTCAAGTTTTTATGCTTTGGTCTGATTCTCAGTAACTGTAAGTGGTAGGTCAACAGTATTGGATGTGTTTATTGGTTGTTACGAGTACATGACAGTCTGCAATTTATTGTATGTCCTTGATCTCATTTTCATGGCTCATGGACTTTAGTCAAGTTTCATAACTGATCAACTATAACTCACCTTCTTGATCATGTTGTCAATTTTTGACTATTGATTTGTTTCATTTAAATGGCCTGGTGGTATTACTTGCTGTTTATTTAGATTAGAAAATTATTGTGTCCAGAAATGTATGGGGTCAAAGATGCATATACAGGCGAGATATTTTTGTGTCCACACTTGTTAACTGATTTTTGTCTTAAATGTCATCAGTACGTGAGGTCACCAAGCAATATTAACCGTTTTCTGTCTAAAACCCCATCCATACGACGTGACCAAACAATATTAGCCGATACTGTCGTAAACTACCTCAGTACTGGTAGTTTTCAAACAATATTAACGATTTCTATCTTAAACACCATCAGTCTGTACCTGTGTTATGGACAAACAATAGGAAAAACACGCATGAAAACTTAACCATAACACATACTCGTAAAACCAAATTCCTCTAAGAACTGTTGTGAACAGTTAGCAGAACAATGCGTAATAACTTCGCGCATTCAATAAGTCTATAAAAACAGCGCGTTATAAATTTTTCGCATTTAATAAACCCAACAAAAACAATTTTTGCCATAAAATAAAAAAACTAACTAGCTAACTAGTTTTAATAAATCACGTCAGGAACCGCTAGTGCTTACCTTTCCCTCGGTTTTGTTGAAATCATTTTGGTTCAATGTTATGCTTTGTATCTAATGGTTTGTCATTTGTTTTATTTACTTTAAATCATGATTTTGCTGTCTGTTGACTTATGGGTATCGGTATGCTCATAGATATAGGGCGCATTCGAATATCCTTCAATGATTACCTTTGGGTATCCATTAGGTATCCATAATAGCCCAAACATTTGTCCACGATTTTTTGTTGTTGTTTTTATCGACCTTTCCCCTTTTGTACGGATTTCTCTGTTTCCTCCCCTGCCCTTCCTCTTTTTGGTATTTAAACTCATTTTTGTCACATTCTATTAAGTCTCGTATTCTCATATATCCGTTATGCACTTTTTCCTCATGCCTTAATTTTGAGCTTGCGGAGCTAACCGCAAAATACGAAAACATGGTCATGGGTCACGCAGGCAAAGTCTGCATTGTACAATAAAAACGTTGCACCCTTGAGACCAAGTAAACAAGCTGAGTGTTTCTTTCCAACCACTCTGGCCTCCTCTACCAAGATTAAAGCTAAAGTGGTATTGAAGTCCTTGCAATCAACAAGCAAACTAAACCATGTGCTAATATATAAATACGCAAATCAGAAACTGTTATGAAGATGCAATCCTTAACAATAAATCTGTTTTAATTGTTTGCCAAAATTCAAGAAGTGACGTCGCTATTGAGACTTTCAGCCCACAGAAAAAAAAATCCCATTCTGTTTTTTCATTTGTTCTTTTGTGTTCTCAAGCATAATATGGTAATTGTAAATAAATTTATTATTGGATGTGCAATAATAAAACACAATAACGATTATATTACAATACAGCGAAGATTTAGGAGTAATATAGTTATTCTGAATTGTGATCCCTCTTTTCGTAAAAATATCACAAATGTTCTATTTAAATGAACTGTCATAAAATTCATAATACGTGTCTAGAGCTACGTGATCTAGATTTTGTCATGTACATTTTTCAAATATTCCTTGAATTAAGTACCGGCCCTCTGAAACACCTGACAGTAGATGACACACGATGATGTAGGAATGTAGACCAGTGCCGCAGGACACAAGCAAATAGATATCTTAAATACTAATAAACCGCCTCATATTAAAATAGGAGACGTGGCATGATTGTCCGTGAAACAGCCATCCACCAAATGACAGTTGAATTTAAACTTCTACAGGTCCAATAACGGCCTTCAATAATGAACCAGAGTCAATACCATAACGTCACCTGTAAAAGACACCGAAATATAAAATGTATTTTGATTTTATGTATGATTTTTTTTAAATCAAGATGAATGTGTAGCACAATTGAAAAAATGCACGGGGGGTATTATTTTATTGTCTTTGGAATGCTTACTGTTCAATAATATGGTCTGCAAAAAGACATTACGACGCATATAGCAGAAAATGCTAATTTTATGTGACCTACCCGAATATTTACTTTCGTTCAAACTGCAGGAGATGAAAACCTCCGAATTTCCATTTTAATTATGCAGATTATGTCCAATAGGTTGATTAGTATTGGTTTCCACACTTTATTCTCGTACACACGATCTTAAAGATTCTTCAAGTAAAACGCCCACAGAAGAACTTCGAACAAGATTAAATACAAATTATTGCATGTATTTATTATTGCGAATGTTCGATTGGCTGGACAATGCGACTACCGCACGATGTCGCGCGATTTTCGCTGAAATTAAAAGTTTAAACAAACTACAAGTATAAACACCCAGAGATTTTCGCGCGACGTCTCGCAACAGTTGCGCGTCGCGCGACGATCGTCTTTGAAGTATAAATGAATCCTAACTGTCAAGATATATGTTAATCTCAAATAAACCGGTGTTGCTGTATGATGATGAAAATATTGTCAAGTCTTATACTTATATATTAACAGTAAAAAAACAATAAGTCATTATTCTTGTTTTTTTTTTTTGTTTCTTTTACTGATCCAAAGTCCATTTGTATAATTTCTCTTTCTCATTTTTACCTGTACTACCTGAAATTTCAAAAAGTTGGATAAATGGGAACGAACCTATTAAACAATTTCCGTGTAAAACTTCATCAGTGCAGACAGTGGCAAAATAATATTAACCGATTTCCGTGTTAAGCTTCCTATTTTTGAATGTGGTAAATGTCAGAGAGATCTCAATCCAATCATGAGAAAAACAGAGGAAAGTTACAAGTCTAAATACGGGTAGTAGTTAAACATTAAAAAACCGATAACTGTCTTAATCTTGTTAAGTAGTGAAATTGGACAAATAGTACTTTCTTATTTCTGTCTTAAATTACTTCAGTACAGGTAGAATATCAACCGGCTTACTTTGAAACTTCTCCATTGTACTTTGTGGCTAAACAATATTAACTAAATGTTGTGCTTAACTGCCTCAGTACAGACAGTGGCCAAACAATATTAATCTATTTCTTTCTTGAACCCAATCAATCTGTTCCTCTGTTGATGTCAAACAACAGAAAAGCTATGCAAGAAACTTTTATTAGCAAAAAACCCCAAAAACCAAAAAAAAAAAAAAAAAAAAAAACCACAATCCAAATTCATCTACGTACTGTTGCTAACGGTTAACAGTGTAATTAGTACCTAATCAAAATTGTAATTCATTTAACGATATAAAATTTTAATTATGTTTACCTTCCGTAGAACAGCTTTTTGGTGTACAAACGGCTACATATTTGCAGGAGAGTGTACATGTATCAATTACACTCAAAGAAACAGGAATACAGTTACATTAAAAGATTCGGTAACGAACAAAGCGGTATAAACCTAACGCATTTAATAAGTATATAAAGACCAATGCATTTTGAACTTCACGCAAACAATAAGCCAATAAAGAACAACGCGTTATAAACTTAACACGTTCAATACGTCTAAAAAGAACGATGCGTTATGAACTTCACGCATTCAATAAGTCTATAAAGAACAATGCGTTACGAACTTCACGCATTCAATAAGCCAATAAAAACAATGCGTTATGAACTTCACAAATTCAATAAGCCTATAAAGAACAATTTCAACCATGAAATAAAAACTACCGAGTTCAAATAAGTCACGACAGAATGAGTGTAGAATAACCATGTGAGAGATCAAAATTGCATAGTACAAGGCGATAGGACAAATTTGAAGCAAACTTAAAGTTGAAACGAAAACGCAAAGAACAAAGGCCAAGGTTGGACTCCACGAAATCCCCTACAAAACAGGAGTAGGATCAGGTTTGTCATTTGTTTCTTTAAATGTGTTTCTTTGAGTTGTATTGTCTGTTTGTTTACTTTGTGTATTGACATTGCTCATAGTTAAACATTTGTTTGTTTGTAAAGTCTGTATCTTTTTTGTCTTCTCTTGCTCTCCAGGTTACTGTGTCTATAAACTTTTACCTTATTGTCTGACCCTTTGGGTTTCTTCCGTTTCTTCTATGTTTTGAACTCTTTTTTGCCACAGTCTGCTTTGTACAATACAAAAGGGTACACACTTTTTCATGGTGAGACGAAGTTGGTAAGTTTTCTTAAACAAGCTAATTGTTTCTATCCAGCCACTCCGGCTTCTTCCTTCATCTGGAAGGTAAGATTATTGTGAATAAGGCTGAAAGTGGTATGCAAGCTTTTACAACTGACAAGCATACAAAACCATATGCTAATATATAAATACGCAAATCAGAAACTGTTATGATGATGCAAGCCTCGACAATAAATCTGTTTTTTTTTGTCCTAATTCAAGTAGTGACGTCGCTATTGCGACCTTCAGCCCACAGAAAACTAATGTCATTCTGTTTTTTCATTTGTTCTTTTGTGTTCTCAAGCATAATATTTAATTGGAAATAAATTTATTAACGGATTGGGTGTGTAGTGTTTAAGCACGATAACGATTATTTTACAATACAGCAAAGAGTTGGGAGTAATATAGTTATTCTGAATTGTGATCCCTCTTTTCGCAAAAATATCACAAGTGATCTAATAAAATGAACTGTCATAAAATTTATAATACGTGTCTAGAGATACGTAATCTAGGTTTGTCATGTATATTATTTCAATATTCTTTAAATTACGTACCAGCCCACTGAAAAAGCTGACGGTAGGTGACACATGATGGTGTAGGAATGTAGACCAGTGGCGCCGTCTTAATTTCTCGTTAGACCTAAAAGACAGAAGTAAATGGATATATTAAATACTAATAAACCGCTTAATATAAAAATAGGAGATGTGGCATGATTGTCCGTTGGACAGCCGTCCACCAAATGACAGTCGAATTTAAACTTTCTATAGGTCCAATCACGGCCTTCAAAAATGAACCAAAGTCCATACCATAAAGGCAGCTGTAATAAAGCCCCGAAATAGAAAATGTATTCTGATTTTTATGTATAATTTTTTAGATCGAGATGAATGTGTAGCAGAATTAAAAACATGTTTATTGTTTTTTTTTTTTTGAATGGCTACTGTTCAATAATAAGGACTGCAAAAGGACAACGACGCATTAAGCAGATAATTCTTATTACATGTGGCCTACACGAATATTTACCTTTGTTGCACCTGCAAGAAATAAAAGTCTCCAAATTACAATTTTTTTACATGTTATAATGTCCAATATGCTCAACAGTATTGGTTTCCACGGTTTGTTCTTCATTTAAGGAAGTAACGAGAGGCACAAACAATATGTAGATATGCTCGTGAATTGTACATACGATTTGAAAGATTCTTTAAGTAAAACGCCCAGAAAAGAACTTCGAACACGATTGAATACTGTCAATCCAGAAATCATTGCGTGTATTTATTATTGCGAATGTTCGAATGGCGACACAATGCTAGTTATATTTTTGCGGCTTTTCGAAAAGTGTAACAAAACAAACCTAGTAAATTTCTGAATTCGAGATCTACCTGACGCATTATACGCAATTATAAAAAACAACACCGGAATAATTTCTGCATTTAAAGTATAACTTTTAAGATGTATTTTAATCTCAAATACAACGGAGTTGCCGTAAGATGATAAAAATATTGTCGACCTCTCATATGTAACAGTAAAAACACAGTCAGTCATTTCGATTTCTAGCTATAGATCAAAGGAAAAAAACACAATTTGCATGAGCAGTTGTTTTCATATCTTCCCGATTTTACCAAAACATATTAAAAAAAATAGGCCGGAGATATAATGTACGTAAAGATAAAAACCTTTTCTCCACTGAACAAGCGGCATCAAGGTGGTAATAGGATAGCAAAGTCGTGTTTGCTCGCAATCATAAAATTGTATCCGGGAAAGCAGGAATGTAAAAAGGCACATTCAAATCAGGCTCATTCTGTCGGGTTCCAATCCGAATTGGTGTGTCAGTCTGTTAAAAAGAATAGTTTTCGGTTCATTCATTCATTTTTAAAAGTTTCAAAAAGCATTTTTAATATATTTTTGATATTCTAATGAGGTGTCTCGTGACAACTATTTCAAAGTTAAATTTTTAACATGATTTATCGTAACAGAAATCCGAGGCGTATTCGTCAATGGTCCAATTATTAACATGCAACACAAAGCTTCCGATACAGCAATGTTGGTTTTAGATAGCCGCGAGTCGAATGTCGCAAATGACACATATTTGCTTTGTTTTATGGACTCTGTGATTTTCCTTCTTTGCGTTAAAAGTTTGCTTTGAATAAACTCTTAAAATATCATGTTTTACAATTTCAACCTTGAACACAGATTTCAATGATGAGCGTTTCGTGAATTTCCAAAATGGGCCTCAATGAAACAAGATATGAGATTAAATTCATCACTACGGAAGATTTTCGGTCGCCATCGTGATTTGGTTGACCGGTACGAATTATCCATTTCAGACATGACAATAGATATCTTCCCACTGTCATGAGTACAAATCCTTCCTATACTGGTTGTGACTTACATCGATTGTGACTATATACCGGCTTTTCAGTGTAGTGTCTGTCTTTCGTCTTATATTGTTGGCTATGGTCTTGTCTGTCTTCCGACTTTTTTTTCTGTCTGCCCCTTTGGTATCTTCGAATTCCTTTTATGATATCCATGATACGCTACATTGTAACAATATTTGCAAAAAAAAAACATGGAATCCTGAAATTCACAGAAACAAAGAAAATAACGCTGGAATGCATTGCCTGAAAAGTTATACATCAGACGCATCATATTCAGAAATATAATATCAGCTTCATATTCGGTTAAAAGTGTGAAAAAAACCATTGCATTAAATATAAATATATATATATATATATATAATAAGTTTAGCTGTGAATTCTAGATTTTTTTTTGGAATTTCGACGGGGAGTATATTTATGTGGTTGCACATGAAGATATTGTCAAGCACATTTATATTGATTTCTGTTACAAAAGCGAATGAAGTTGTAAACATTTGGAATTTACATGGATGCGCATATCAACAAATATAAAAAGAAGTGTGGCATGATTGTCCATGAGACAGCCATCCACCAAATGACTGTCGAAATTAAATTTATACAGCTCTCATTATGTTTTCATTAATGAACCGGGGGCCATACCATAACAGAAGCTGTAAAAGGCCACCAAATTACAAAATGTGAAACTATTCACAAAACACGATAATCGACCTAAGTTTAAAAACTATTTAAACACTAACTGTAGACGACTTGAAATCTAACAACGACCTTAAGCATGCGATATCACAATAGAGCTTTGGCAATAGTTACTTCAAAATAACACTTAGACCTTTATAAATGAAATCTGATCTTCTACTATATGCTAGATTGTTACCCAATCTGTCATCGATATAGAAAAAAAATTGTGATTTGATTGTCTATGAAATCCTGTTTGGAAGAGTCTTTTTGAAATTTTAACAAACTCTATGGTTGGTAACAATATAAATATAAATCAGTGAGAGGAAAAAAAGTTTGTTAAAAGACTTTTCTTCGGATTTCCTAAGTATTCCTAGCTAGAAGGAATAGAAGCAGCTACTGGGAAAATAATATGAAAAGATTGATATGCATGTAAGATATATATAGAATTATATAAGTCATAAACTCTAGAAAACTATTCACTAAAGCATATACCTACAATGCATACCATTTTATCCCAAGTTAATATTTACTAATAACAAAATGCCTATTCATGGAAAAATGACATAAATGTATATATTTCTAGCCTTCAGTAGAATTATCATTCCCTAAATAAAATATTTTGTTGTTTAATTACTAAATTATTGTATAAATGTAGCTCACTTAACCAACATATATTATCTTAAATGTTGAATTTCTATAAATATAAATATAAAATGTTAGCTAAGTGTAAAAATAGCATAGAAAACATTGGCTTAGAGAGGAGACACCATACAAAATGTTGGCTTTTGATTGATACGCATGTAAGATATATATAGAATTATGTAAGTCATAAACTCTAGAAAACTATTCACTAAAGCATATACCTACAATGCATACCATTTTACCCCAAGTTAATTTGAAGATAACATAGAAAACATTGGCTTAGAGAGGAGACACCATACAAAATGTTGGCTAAATGAGAAGATAACATAGAAAACATTGGCTTAGAGAGGAGACACCATACAAAATGTTGGCTAAATGAGAAGATAACATAGAA
>JARWCS010222181.1:0-13677 GCA_034783895.1 Geukensia demissa | reverse complement strand
TAGCAAATGAAAAGACACTCATTTTTAACTGTCGACTTCCGGGAATAAAGGGGGTGGAATTTGAAGCGGCATCTTATCGGTGAGAACCTGGACTAAGAGGGTAAGAATGCGGGAGTGATTTTATTCTCATTTTTGGCATGTCATCCAAATAGTCGATTGACCAATCACGATCAAGCATTTCTTCACCAAATTCGAAATTTTCTCTATAAGAAAATCGGCAATTTCATTTTGTTGAATAAACATGATTAAAATGATTAAACAACACAAGTAAATATAATAAGAAGCTTACAATGTAAAATAGTTGTAAGGATGTATTTATTTAATCAAATGATTGATGGGAAAAATAGATTTTGAGTTATTTCTCGGGTTTTTGCAACTGTCTGGAACGGGGAATACTATAATCGATTTATTTTGAAATACATATACACAGTTTCTTTTTTTCTTTGAGGATAGTTCTGTCAAGGGAGGAAATCGAACCCTCGTACTAGACCCCAAAATGAAATTTTGAATAAAATTAAAACAAAATGAAAAACCGAAATTCATCAAATTTTAATTTAATACCGTTTTCAAAATTCTCAACTGTAGGACTCCGATCACATTCTCCCCCTGCAAACTACATGTGAATAAACAATGCATTTATATCTCCAAGTGCCGATGATTTGGGGCAAAAAGTTTTGTCCAAACTTGTCAAATGGACTTTTTAAAAGCAAAATTCGTCCCAAAGTACCGAATGACTTGAATTCAAAAACTTCTGCCCTCACCTGTCAAAAACACGTTTGAGGCCGAAAATTTGTTTTCGTCCACAAGTTGCGAAAAAATTGGGGCCGAACAATTTTCGTCCCCACTTGCCAAATGGATGTTTGAGGCGGAAAATAATTTTTGGCCCATATTTGGCGAAAGGTTTTGTGACCGAATCCATCAGTCAAAACGACGTTTAAGGCCGAAATATTAATTTTTGTCCCAAAGTGGCGAAATGATATAGGGCTGAAAGAAGTTCGCCTCTATGTGGCGAAATAAGTAGGACCCCAAAAATTTTCGTCCTTTCATGTCGAAAGGACGTTTTATGTCAAAAAACGAATTTTGTACATAAGTAGCGAAATCATTTGGCGACGAAAAATTTTCGCCCCAACTGTGAAATGGACGTTTTAGGCCATATCCTTTCGTCCCCTACAACAACATTCTCCCAAACTCCCAACCCACCCCAACTTAAAAACTTATAACAATATTTTTGAATGTGAATGTTCGAATGTTGAATAAGTAACAACTGGACGCTGGTAAAAATTTTTAAAACATTGTAAGGCGCAAAGCTTTCCTTTTAGAGATTAGCATATTTGACAACTGAACTGTAAATAACTCGACCATCGGACCCACCTTACATATGGATATTTTAAAAAAGCATATGGAATATATGCCAGAAAGACTCGATCCACACCTTACATACGATAACAACAAATATTCAAAAGCCGAATTTTACTGCATGTCAGCATTTATTTTCATCAGATACTTAGAGGGACAAAATTAGGAATTTTCTGAATGTCTAGTTACATTCATGAGCCAAAGGAAATATACAATTTATGACGTAATAAACGCCGGTAAGCCAATTTTATATAAAGATAAAATCGAAAAATTTTACATGTTACAATTTGTATATATCCAACATATATTCCAGTAGCCGAAAATAAAAAGGAGCATACAATCCAAGCAAGAGAAAGCTTTTTACGACCTCTACACAGCACTGAAAAGAGAAAAATTCCTTACTTATATTTAAAAGAATATGGAATATAAACTAGGGGTCAAAATTAGGAAGATCAATCAAACTTTCGAAATTTCTAGTTAAATTCATGAGCCAAATTCATGACGTAAATGAACACTGGTAAGCCGCATTTATATAAAGATAACAATCAGAGAAATCAAGAAACAATGAAGGAAAGACGTAAACTTTATCTTTGTAAATTACATTCCAGTACCCGAAAATATATAAGAGCACACCTAAACTGCGTTTTAGTCACGATAAAGTAAATGTCCAATGCATTCTTTCTTTCACACAATATTTGATATAAATCACGTTTTTCATCTTTCACAACTTAAAATGCCTCATATCCATAATTGTGCGCCTTTTAACGGGTTAATCCCAAACATTAATATAAAAATGAGGGAATTCAATTTATGTTAAGGAAATAAAGACAAGAAATAAAAAAATCTTTAGTATTATTGATTTTATTTACATTAAATAGCCTATTTGCCATTTAAACAAGATTCCCGAATTTGACTCAAAACCGGAAAAAGTAAGCTATTTCCAATGCAAACCAACCCAATGCACAAAATATTCTCTCTTTATCTGTAAGGTTTTTAACCTTCATATTTGGTGAAACCGGTTGAAATAATATGATCTTTTTATCTGTTTTGCCTAACCATTTTATAGATTTTTCAAATCATGCTAGGGTGCTGGGGCCGTATTCATAAAACTACTTAAGTTAAGATTTTGCTAAGGAAACCCTTGAGTTAAGGAAACTCCGCCCATTTTACTTAAGAGGTATTCATAAAACATCTTAACTTAAGTATTTCCTAAGGAAAATCTTAGATTTATGAAACTCCACTCACAATACTTAAGTGGTATTCATAAAGCCACTTAAACTAAGATTTCACTTAAGTTCTCCCTTAACTTTAAGGTAGCTAGGTACATACCTTAACTTTTACAAAGTATGTTTATTTTAAGTAAAACAATGCCCACTATTCAAAATATATATCAGCTGCAATTAATACATTTCATACCTGGAAAAACGAACAAAATTTTGATAATTAGGGAATTATTTTTACCTTCATTGTTGATTTACTCCACGAAATCTAAATTGGTCAAAATAGGGATCGTAAGATCATAAGCAAGCGTGTCTACTATTTATCTTTATTTCAGCAAATTTTCATTGTCATTTCATTTAACCTTTGGTGCAAAAACCGAAAAAGCTTATTTCTATACATTAACCCCCCCTACTTTGGACGATTACTGATGCGCTATATTATCAGTTTTTGATATTCTGTGGATTTAAAAAAAAACGACGTTGGTTGAATGTGATGTAACAGTCGTTCTGTGTTGGCATAAATATCACGCTCAACTCTCTTCAAACCTCAAAATGAGTTTTAAATTCGGGTAGTTGCAAGGGCTAAATTTCCCCGCCCTACTCAAAACAGTCACAAGTTTTGATCTTGCGGCAATTACATTCCCTGAACCAAGGCCTACATGTTCACCCCTTTTTAATTTACTGTTAAACTTATCCTCATCGTGAACATGGTTGAAATAATACCTACTGTAGTATTTTTTAAATAACGCGACATAACTTAGTATGTGTTTTAAAAGACATAGTAAGGCAACTTTTTTGTATATTTCATAATATTTGTTCGTGTTAACGAGCAATTATTTTTTCAAGACTCACAATCAAATTATTGTTAAATTTTGGAAAGTCCGTGTTGGCCATTGGTGGGTGGACCCAGGACTGAATTAAGGGGACGTAAAATCCACATATAGGTTTTCAACACGAATTTTTGAATATTCCAATTGTATGTTTAATTATTTCATTTTTTCATCTGTTGGGGATGAATCCCTTAAGTTTATTAATAAAATAGTCAGTTGATCAATTGAAAAAAGTGTATCTCAGTCCTATCATTCTGCAGATTTTGCACGAAAAACTCTAACGGCGCAATAAATCATCGTTCCACTTCAATAATTTTGTTAAACTAAGCAAACATAGCTTTTGTTATTTTTTTAATCCGTAATAGGCATCTTGAATAATTGTTGATATAATTACATATTATTCACTGGTATAGCTGCGAGGAGTTCCGTATTGACAAATACTTAAGTATTCCTTAGTTAAGGGAGAACTTAAGATGCTTTATGAATACCACTAAGATTTTATCCTTAGCTAAGGAAATCCTTAGGGAAATCTTAGTCAAATGAACACTTAAGTTAAGATTGTTTATGAATACGGGCCCTGTGATTATTTATTTGGTAATCTTTTTAGATATTGGAAAAAAATAATAACTGGAAATACCATGTAAATTTTGATTTAATTTGAATCATATTTCTAGGGCAAACTGGTTAAAGTAATTTTAAATTTAGTTTGTCTGTACTAATAGTGAACTTTGAGGTGTAAAACCAGACATATTTTTAGATTTATTTCCATCTAATGTAAGATCTTCACTCGTTTAGTGAAGGTACGGTCGTAAACGTATTGCACATTCCATTGCATGAATGAATTTGTCCGAATTTGACCTCGGGTCAATCGATGTAAATGGCGTCATTTTACATTGTGGCGTCCAAATATTTGTATAGTGACGTCAAGTTTTGCGGGAAAATGCACTAACTACCAATCCGTCTATTAATAATGTACATGTATGTACTATTGTTTTGTGATTGCGACATAAGGACACATAGTCTGAGATGTTGGTCAATTAACTGAAAAAAAAATATCGTACTATACTTAACTATCGAATTCCTGTTTAATTTCAACATGTTTGGACATTTTTAATTGCCTATCCAAATTTTTACTTGTTACCTTTAAGATAAGAAGTAATGAAATAGATTCGAAGTTTGACTTAAACATGGGTTGGCTTTATTGCATCATATTCTTTCATTCTTCGTCACAGAATCATATTTTCAAGATAACAAGCGTGAATGGTTCGTATATTGCACATATAATTACATTTTGATATGTACATTTTCTCGTTTTTGAGATATTGAAATAATATGCTGTAGTTAATAATCTTTCAATGCTTTTGTATAACCTCAGTGGCCGCGATTGTTTAGCTGAAATCTCTGTATACATGTACACGTAAACATGCATCTATTTAGCATTATAAATTGACTTAAGTTGTACTACATATGTTTCAGGTCCGTCAGCGTCCTCTGTTGATGATAAAAATGCATTAGGCCTAGGGAAGCGTAAACGTGACCCGACATCGAATTACACTATATAAAAGACAAGAGTTTCTTCTCTAGAGAATAATCCTAGAGAAGAGGCAATGAAAGAATCGAAGGAAAAAGTACGCATATTGTGCATGCAGTCAGATCCTAGTCATTTGCTCATAAATATTAAGGAATTGGCAAAAATATCTAGAAAGGTGTCATATGACGAGGCAGATGTTTATGAAGACTCGCCGCTTTATAATTTGTATCCTCAACACCAGACTCCTCTCATGTAAGAAATACCACTTTCTTCTCTGCAACTCCGTTATACGGCTGGTGGTTTCCCACAAGAGTTAAGAGAAGGCAGCGACAGTATGGGCTTCGGCCTAACTTGCAAAGAGGTGCATGCCATTTTTGTGATAGTACGACTCATCATGTGAAGCATTATGAAAAATAAAGGCTGAAAAACAACAAAAAGAGACTATGATGTTATTAAATATATTAATGATTTTGTTTCTGATGCACGTGCTTATTAATTATCATTGTATTTGTAACCGGAAATCCAACATTTTGACTTCTAGCACTGCTGACGAGTGGTCAATCAAGGAAATGGTATTCAGTTTGGTATTTACATTTGGTTACAATGTTAAGGCTTTTTGACAATTAAAAAAAAACTATACACAAGATTGTTTTTATTTGATATTCCGTACTCTGCAATTCGAGGGACACTGATGCCCAGTGGCTTCACCCAAGTGAATTGTATGCGGGGTGATATCTCTTTAAGGGTACCAATGCTAGTGTTATATATGTATGACGAAAACTATTTTTTTTATTTATTTCTACAGAAATCTAAAGAACGAATTCATAATGTTGATTTCATACAAGTTCCCGATTGGGAAGAGGAAAGTGGTTTTGATCCAAGAAAAGTAAAGCTCAGACAAAAACCAAATGAGTAACATTTAAAGGAGAGATTCCTTCGTCTACAACACGTGCACCTCCAGCCAAAGATGTTTTGAAAGAATGATGTTGATTTTGATATTAACTCATGACCATTACAAGACCCTGCATGTCTGGATAGTGGTCCATTACATGAATATTTACCTGCTTGGTAATCAATATTTCATGATGATATGTTTCAATTTGATATTCTTAAAAAGTTACAACATGGGATCAATGTTCAAGATTTCTATAAACATTTCAAAGGAAATTTTAAAGGCAAATCCTTTGATTCAAATGTTCCAGCTAAGCAATATTTTGCTAATTCCTCGAATTGTAGGCAGAAAGCTGAGTTCATGTCAAAAGAGTTGTGTGCAGGCTCTATCGGGTTATTAGGGATAGTTGGAAAATGTGACCCTCTAAAGTTATCAGCCTTAATTAGTTGAACCGAGCAAACCCCACCTATTCCACGATAAAAGGTACCTAAATATGTGGGTTCGGCTTTGCCTTTACGTGATATACCTAGGTTGGTACATAAAAACTCTTAATAATATGGCATTTTATTTAGTTGGAATGCCTCCCACTATATTGATTAATCAATTGGGTATGACCTCGTATTTTTGAAAGCTTAATACGTGTATCACAAACACGCTTTACATTGATGATGGATTTGCGGTGTCAGGGATTGATGGCAAATTAGATGACCTAGCTGTGGAAAAGCAAAAAAAAAGCACGTTTGCTTTACCCGATATTTTGACGAGGTTTAGTTACATTGTACACAAAAAAAGTCATTTTCAGTAAATAAATGTTCTTAAGATCCTGAACCATGCAAGATATTTCTTGGTTTAAACTGGCTTTCTCCCTCCCTGAATAGAAAAGGACGAAGTACATCGAACTTAGAGAGTCAATTTTGTCTTCACATCACGTTTTATGACCGCTACAAAGTGTAAACTCTTTTGTAGTAGATGTTGTTATGGCTATTTCATATGAAAACGAAAGGTAGCAAGTTCAGTACAGAATACCCATGTGAGAAATCAAAATTGCATAGTCTAAAGTGACAAAACAGAATTGAAACAAACTTAAAGATAAAACAAAACAAAAGGACCAAATGAACAAAGGCTTGGAATCCACGAAATCCTTTACAAAACAGGAGTGGGATCAGGTACTAATGAAAGGTAAGCATTCCCTGTATTGCGCCCAACACTATTCGTGGAATCCTTAAACTCTAATTACGTCAATCCGACAAGAGGTCAATTTATTTTTGTATTACCTGTAACAGGTTCATAGCTAGTTGAGATACACTGATACCATATAGAACAACCAATTCGTGATTGCGACCATAACATTTTAGGAGAGACGACTTCAACTTTGATTGGATGTATCCTTGTTGTAGTAATTTATGCGACAACAGCAATGCTGTCTTCAGAAAATGCGGATTCCTGGAACTGGCACGAGAGTATCGAATCAACTGCGAAACAGTAAACCCCACAGGCAGAGGAAGCAGGAATATTGCCACATAAATGTGGGAAGTTTACAATAGTTGAAGTCATAACGTTTGTCGTAAATCTTAGAAACAAGTTTTCCCTCTTGGTCAATTTCGATGAATAAATCTAGGTATATAGAAGATTTTGTTGAGTCAGTGGTCTCCTTAATTTCTAGTTTGCTGGGATATGGTTATTCAATGACAAAACATCATCGATATAGCGAAAAGTAAAATTAAACGATCTGGTCAATTTCTTGTTTTTATTTTGCAGAAGTCCTTGAATGAATTCTGCTTATACAATTAGCAAAACAAGTCGGCTAGTAGGGGTGCACAATTTGTGCCTATTGGAATGCTAGCGGCTAGTTGAAAAACTCACCCACCAAATTCTACAAAAATGTTGTCAATCAGAAAGACCAGCATTTTGAGAATATCACCTTTACTGTATTTATTACCACAAGCGGTGTGTCCTCTAACAAAGTAAGACATCTTTTGACCTAAAACCAAATATTTGTATCTTGGATTTCCGTTTTGTTTAACAAGACACTGATGTATCACTTTCTTAAGACGGTCTTTAAGTTGTGAATGTAGAATCGTGGTATAAAGGGTAGAAAAGTGCACCGCTTGAATACTTGTACAAAATTTTAAAGAAACGGATTTGAGGTATTGAAGCAGATCCCTCGAATTTTTAATATCGACATTTTATTAACACCGCTTGTGGAGTACGCTTTATCACAGTACTTAGTAGCTTAGTTAAAATATCAAGTGACCTAAAGAAAGAGTTGGAGTATCAGTTGTTAATGGGTGATAATCGGCTTGCTCGACGTGGAGACCAAAGTTCCACAAAGGATTTAAATGTTCACAGATTCAGCCGGGAATAGGTATGTTGCTATGTTACAAACTAGTAAGGAGGAAATTGTCCCTGGAGATTATTGGGCTAAAATGATGATAGACCGGTTCGTCTTACAGATGCCGAATCTTCAGGTTTTAGGTGAAGTTCTAGAGCTGGTTTACTTTGTAATAACAAGGCAGTTGTAGCTGTAGTGTTGAACAAAGGTTGTTGATGTCAGACATTAAACAAGAATTTGAAATTAATTTTTCATTGTGTTGTTGCACAAAACATTGACTTGCATATATCTTACGTTTCTTTTGGAGAAAATGTTGCAGATCAAGCTAAATGACAAGGCAAATCAGACACTTTGTTGAGTGACAGTGCTTGGTCTCTGGTTGAGTACAATTTTGGTCCACATTCTGTTGATATCATTTCGTTAGATTCCAGCGTTATGGCCTCGAAGTGTGTTCCTTTATGCCATTTGTTAATTCCTTCTAGGAAACGGTTTGTACGTGTTGGTGTTGGTTTAAGAGATGCCCTGTTTGCAGTTAGATTGTTATTTTTGTAGTTTGTAAATTGTTGTCTGCATATATTTTCTCTGTATTTTAGGTTTTAAAAATTGGTTGGCAGTATAAAAAGGCAAGATTGGGATGATTTATGCTGAGTTCACACGTAATACGTTTTCGATGCGCATTATCAAATGCGAATCGAACTGAACGTTTTCGAAACGTATATATGTCCACACGTTTCTTCCAATGCATTTTCGATACGTTTAATTTGATAGTATGTTAAATGCGTTTTGGATAATGCGTGTTAGCTGAAACGTTTTCGATGCACATTTTTTATTGTTGACGTGTGGACACGACAACCGTTTCCGAAACTTTTCGATGGGCATTATAAGTCCGTGTGAACACAGCATTAGATGGAAGACTAATGTCATCTCTAGCATATAAAAAGGATAGTTTTCACTAAATTTCGTGATCGATTTGGTTGTAATTCTTGGTTTGAAAAGATAAATTTGGTTAAACGGCTGTACAAACTGTTAGGTAAAAAAGGAGGCACTTCATGTACATGTACGAGTCTTACTTCTGCAACGATGAAAGGGTTGATACAACAGCTGATAAATATATTTGATGAGAAGGAATTGGGATATACTGGCTAATATTGGAAATCCTTCTTGGTGAAATCTTACTTTTAATTGAGTAAAAAAGGACAAGCTAGTTCTCATGTGCATCCGTAACAAGCGAAGCCAATATTCTTATCTGAAGTAAAAACTAAATGTTCATACATTTGTAGAGATTTGTAAGAATGAAACATAACTTTGAAAAAAATTCTTTAACTGATAGTCATATAGATAACTTATAGATTGGAAATAGGGGAAAGGGTTGAAAGCTTTCAAAAGTGATCTGGCATAGCTGATATGTAACGACCCTTTCAATTTTTCCCATATAAACATGTATATTTTTTTCTTTGTTCCGACTTACATCTAGTTGCTGTTTAAATATTAAAACAAATACAGATTACGAATTATTGTTTTAGTCGTTTGTATGACTTCAGTATAAGACATGTGTAAGATCAAATTAATTTCCTTAACATGATTTTCAATGATTCAACACTTATCAATGTTACTATACTGATATTAGTTTTTTCAGGGAAAAGAAAAAGAGGTGTTTTTCATTGTAGATTTAACAAAAATGCAGAAATGGCAATATCCACTTTCATTAGTTGTATGCTGTTATTTATGTTCGGGTGCTCGAATGTATTGGAAGGGTACAGTTTACATCTAATTATATAGGCACAGTTCAGCGCGCATTTTTCAGCTGGAGCTCAGGAGCCGGAAGTGACGTGACGTCAGCGGAAATGACATAACGGAAGTCACGTGACATGACGTCACCGGAAGGACGCGCGCCAATTTTCCCCGCGTTTTTTGTTTTTTCGGGAATAGTCGGGTATGATCGTGGATTTTCGAGATCTCTCGGGTGTTATGGGTGTCAGGACTTGTGCTAGAAGATGACTTCTGCGCATGCGCGAGCGAAAGCGCGCCTTTTTTTTTCCCGCATTTTTTTTTTGGATATGATCGTGGATTTTCGAGATCTCTCGGGTGTTTTAGATGTGGTGGCAAAGACTTCTGTGCATGCTCGAGACTTACTCAAAACGGTTTTTGGTGGAAAAGAGAAGCAGTAGCAGCCACAGAGCGAAATGAGCGAAATAAGGAAGTACTTTATTATTGTCAATTTTTTTATGTTTATGTTTGTTGTTATGTAACTTAATTCTTTGAAAACGTCATTATTGTAGACTAAATATTATTCTTCAGTCATAGTCATAGTCATAGTCATAGTAAGCCCCAAAAAATGACAACACCCGACCTCGTAGTAATAAAAATTCCATTATGAAAGTCATTGTCTGTGAGGTCTAGTTCTGCCAGTGATTTTTGTGTGTGTTCTCTAGGCAGGTGACTAGTCGTCAGTCACTGGCTGTCGTTTCCTGTAGCTTCAAGCACAAACATTAAATGTAACAAATCCCGTATTACACTACCATCGAGTCGTTTTTTTTGTTTAAGATTCGTTTTAAGCATATCAAAATTCGGCATTATTATTCAAATTGACTGCCACAAATAAAGCAAGAGCTGTTTATACCTCTGGATCCTAGATTCTTGATCTCATCCTTGTTTTCATAACGGTAGTGTTGTGGATTTTTAATTTCTGTGTAGTGTTTTTTTGTTGTTTAGTGTTTTTGACTTGTTGTTTTTCGTCTGAGACTGTTCTTTCAGCCGCTTTCCCTTCTATAAACTGACTATACTCCTGGTCAGGCTTTTGTGGAGTGTGATTTTCGAGCTAAATTTAGTTATATATCCGTTTCAACCTTTGTATTATTTACTAAAAAGACTTGTTTCACAGTTAACTGTTAATGTTTTACACTGCAATAACGTTTTACATACTATTATTTATCCCTGAATTTT
This sequence comes from Geukensia demissa, assembly GCA_034783895.1. Lineage (NCBI taxonomy): Eukaryota > Metazoa > Mollusca > Bivalvia > Mytilida > Mytilidae > Geukensia > Geukensia demissa. Next base: position 2,573 of record JARWCS010222181.1, on the reverse strand, counting down.
TCAAGGGGATTTTACATTGAGGGTCGCTATCTTCGTTTTTGGCGGGAGAGCTTAAGTTTGACCTAGATAAAGTAGTTTTTAAAAATGCGCACATATCTTTTGTTCTGACCTTCTCTCGCGATTCATATAAGAAGAATTAATTTTTTCATTCAGGTGCTTCCCAAACCATTTTTGCTTGTTATCTAACCCTAGTTTAATTACTTAATTATTACGCAGCGTTGACAATGTGTACTCCCGGTCTCGCGCTAGCGCGTGCAAAGAGACACTTCCGGCAAACAAATGTCTGATTTTACAATATAAATTCCCCGAGAGAATTAAAAACTCGGCGCAACTAATTATGCATCATGATTGCTTAAAATTATTATTGGAACTTGCTTGCAATTTTTCAATCTACAAAATAAACACTATTTTATAAGAAAATGGCAGTGTTTCTTTCATAGCCTTTTTACCCGTTTCAACAAACTCTGACATAGAGAAGCGATTTTCGGATGTCTTATTACAAGTCTTCGAATCTAAATGCTTTTCTATTACAGCAGAAAAAATACAGTAACACTGCCTGATTTGAAATTGACAATTGATAATGGGGTTTTAAATCTGATGCTTGATATCTAAGTTGGAAAGAGGTCTTTGATTGGTTGACTGCTTTCCTGTTTATACCATAGATTTTTTAAATTACTCTCCTGATAAATTTCGTTTTGATATGACCAGTGGTAGTGGAGCAGACATTTTGAACCAGTCCTCGAGAACTTTCCTTCAACTTTTAATTTACTTGTGTGTTCCAAAAACTGTTAGAGTATCTCGGCCTTGGAATGATATTCATTATGATCAACGTTTCCTCATTGCAAAGATTTTGCAGATAATTCGAATATTTCGATTTGAGCTAATTGTTGACCGTCTTTCTTTACATACGAGCTAACTAATAAACACCGAACAAAAAAAAAACGGTATTGTATTTGGATTTAATTGAAAAATGAAAAAATATCGGGTAAATATCAGAGATACAATACTCTATCCACAAGAAAAACTTAGGAAACTTACAAATCTAGAGATCTCCACAAGGCCTTCAATGTTTCAATTACATTTTTTTCCAGTCTATTCATTTCATTTCATTTTTAATGTTTTGAGTGTTGGGTGTGGCAATTACAGCTGTACTAGTAGCATCTTGACAACAAATCGAGTCGTTTTGATCGACACACTCCGATATTGATGTGCAAGTTCTCAAAATGAACACCATTCCGGACTCCTGTCTCTAAATGCCAAGTACTTCGGGAAAGAGCACCAACACTTATCGAATTGTTTTGGATGCACCATTCGGGAACTCCCAGGACCGGACTAGCGTGGTAATCACGGCGGTGCAATTTACTATTAGTTCTAGTGTAATTTATTTAAATGTTCCAAAAAGATTTTGTAGATTATTAATCTAAAACTTTTTTGTACTTTTTGTACTTTGATACACTAAATCTTTCACTCTGAAACCTGTTTCTGAACTGTATTTTAAACATTTGTGATCTAATGCACAACTCAATTATATTTACTTAAGTAATAAAACACACAGAAAAAGAAATATTTTTTATTTAAGAACAAATGCGAAGTTATCAGAAAGCAATTGAAAAAGAAGTTAAAACGGTAAAAAGAAGAACAACATAATATTTTAGCAGGTTAAAGACAAGACGTCTCAGAATACAAAAATAAATTTTAAAATATTATAATTTTTCTTAAATTATATAAATAAAGAATAATTACACTAAAAAAATACAGACTGAAATTATTTTACACAAACAAAATATAGTAATTCGTCCTTGTCCTCCTTCCATGTCTGCAATTCTGTAGCTACCTGCAAAATAATTCATATAAGGCATAAACCATTTGACGTTCAATGTGGCTCTAGGAATTGTGTCTCGGTCAAATACTTTTGATCATAAGCAAAGATAATTTTGTTTCTCAATCTTTTTCCGGGGTTCAAATGTCAGATTATCAATATTATCAACGCCCAACTCAGCCATATATTTGGGCCAAAATCTGGGCAGATAATTTAAAAAAAAAAGCCCCATCCCAATTAAATGATTTACGTTTAATCTTAAACGCTACAGATCAGCAAAAAACTAGCTCCTTCACCGGAATATTTAACCAAAAATCTGACAATATAGACTTGTTTATATCATGGTAAATCTGAGTAAGAAGTCAAATATCCGACGTTCACAATGATTGACCATAACAGCACATGGTCAGGGGAAGAAACAGTCGATTGAAAAAGATTTTTGATATTTAAACTTTGGCACACAAAGGAATCAATTAAAGAAAGTACATATATTACTTCTTTATTTTTCATATTTTCTAGTGATATACTAGTTAAATACAATCTTTATTTCTAAATACGCGTATCAATAATTATGAACAGGTAACACCTACCAAATGGTAACAACAATTTTTTCACCTATCCATAACAATCCATAATTCAAATCAGGTTGTCGGTGCTGAAGAAGAGAATCTTTTTTTCCGCAATGGAAGCGGGAGGTTTGGCGCGCCGTAAAACCTAGATTTAACCCACCATTTCTTTTGAAATGCCTGTACCA
>JARWCS010222071.1:0-13677 GCA_034783895.1 Geukensia demissa | reverse complement strand
GGTGGTGTGATACCTATTTTGCCGTATGTCTTATGGACTTTGATTTGTTCGGTAATTGTGTTATATACTTTATTTTTAAAGCTTCCATGATATGAAATAGTCTATGATCTGAAGATGTGTGACTTTGTTGATAGCTATATCCTTGACATTACACCGTTTTGCTTTTTCTTCTTTATGTTCAAATCATTAAAAACTGCCATTCAAAAAATGTCTGCAGTCAAGCATTTTCATAATGATAAATATGGGCAATTATTTCTCAAGTAAAAGAAATCCTTTGAATAAATTATTGCTTTATTTTATCATTCATTTTCATTTTCATTGTTTTTCCTTCCTCCACCTCCTCTTCTGTCAGGAGCATACTTTAACACGCGAGCTATAGCATTTTGACTCTCATGCTTAGTAATATTGAAGTGCTGTACAAGGCTTGCTGGAAAAATAAAACAACTTAAGTTATTATTACAGTTTTGATGTATCATATATAAATGAAAACACATTTTTAAAAAATATTTATTATTCAAACAACTTGGATCTTTTTATATTTACCAACAAAATTTTGTTTTATAATAACATACTGAGGTCTTATTGGCATAACAATCAAAGTTTACCAATGCTATGAAAATATGGACATTTTTACTATGTTGAACACATGTTTCAGCTCACATCAGCTGCATTAAAACCAAAACATATAGGAAGACTAATATCCAAACATAGTAAACGGAAGCACTAGTATCCAAACAAACCAAAATAGCCAAACCCAGTAGAAAGGGCATCAAATGTGCAATACAAGGAATGAAGTCTCTGTTATTTCAATGATTTAGAATTGAAAATAAACACCATACATTTTTGTTAAATAATGTGTGGTAAAATTCATGTCAAACGAATCTGACTACTGGAAGCTGGTGAATGTCCTTGCGAATCTGCAGAGGCACCCCAGTTGTGTTAAAAATCTTAGTAAATATAAATTATCATTAATTATGACAACTTGCTAAGACAAGATCTTAATAGCATACCTGTCACAACCTGGCAAACAGCTGTTTGACCAAATGCCATTTTCCCCCGATTTCCTTTTATATTCATCGTTGCCATTAAATCATTAGTCATTATTCTAAAATAGAAATAAATTTGTAAATAAACTACTATAAAAAAGTCAATTTCATTTAGTATTAAAACAAATACTGTGTAGCAGTTAGCAGTAAAAATGTGCCGAAAATGGGGTACTTTAATGTGTCTTAAAAAATTAAATCATCTGTTGCAATTGCTACAATTAAAATTTATAAAATGTTTATGGCTTGCCATAAATAATTCAAAATAGAGAACAAATCCATGTCTTAATAAGTACGACATATCCCTCACAAAGTTTTTCTTAAATTTAAGATTGTGTGCATTTCATGATTTGTAGCCATTTAAATATAACTAATAAAGGAATATGCCTTTTTTGTCATTTATTGTTTTACCTCTGCATCATCATCTTTGCCCCATCCTTATAGTTAAGTCCACCAATGACAGACAACTTTTTGATCTACAATAAGTTGATAGAGTAAAAACAGTCTGTTAAAAAACACAGAATCTTGCATCACTACCAGTTGATTAGCATATTTCTACTTTTAAGAAAATTAAACTGACATTATATAAGGTTTACCCAGTAAATTTTAGAGGGTTTAACTATTGAGATGTTAAGATATGTCCATTCAAATCTGCATTCAAATTTACCTTCAAAAGAAAGGACGTAACTCTTGTACATAAACAGGAGATAACTCTTGCAAATCAACAGCATTTTTTGCTTGTCAATTTGTTTGTCAGTGTAAAATATTTAACTGGTGATTCAAATGACACATAAATGAGTATGTCTCTTAATTCTAGTATGGTACGTGAGCACTGATCAAAATAACTGTAATTGGGACAGCTTATTGATTTGCAGATCCTATTTTGAGAGTGTTCAGTTTTTCTTTAATTAAAAGATAAAACATCAAAATTTCTTACCATTTGCTGCCTAGTTTGCACATTTTTTAATGAGGATTCCATTCTCTGGAATTCTTCTAAATTTGATGCCCTCACAAGTTGTACGTCATCTTCCGAAAGGTCTATTTCTTTCCATTTTTTTAATTCATTAATTTCACTTCTTAAATCCTGCAGAAGGTATAAAACCCTTTCCTGGAATTCTGAAATAAATTGATGTCTATTTACCAAAAGAGTGGCATTCTAGTTAAGTAATTTGATAGCCAGATCATGTAAGAATATGACAAAAAGGCATTTGAAAAAAGGTAATGTCTTGGTGGACTACAAGTGCATAGGAGTATTAAAAGCCAAACTGTCCTGTTTGTCCAATATGAATTAAAAAGCATTTTTTTTTACAGAAATTTGCCGTATATGTCAAGCATCTATATGATTTATTACCCTAGAAAATGACTTCATCTCTAGTACTGCAAAATAAAAGATGTTTATTGTGCTGAAAATGGTTGCTTATTTTGATTTGTCTGAATATGCTTAATTCTTTTTTTTATCATGTTTGAATCTCTGTCTACCGATCTATTGTTTTACAGTTGCTGATTACTCATTGAAACACATGAACAGTTTAACAAATTACCATTAAATATTTATTCAATACTGTAAACTTGTATTTTGTATCATAAAAAGTGTAATAAAAAAATGAAATTCTTAAATAAGTTTCCAAGAAAAAAATTTGAAAACAATCTATAAAATGATATACATGTATTGCACAATTATGGTCATTCTTGATTAAACTTACTAGCTTCTGTCACTGGAAAATTATATTCCACTTTCTTCTTTTCTGTTTTCTGACCTTTTCCAGATGACTTATCCACATTATTTGTATTAGTCCTGGAACCAGACGGTTGTTGATTTGACTCTACTGATCTTTGTACAATGTTATTATGGAATTCTCTCACTCTTCCATCATTTCTTCTCTCACTGACATTTCTAAGAGTAGAAGACTCATCCTCATGTGGGGGGGTTGGCGATCTTGGATTTATGAATCTAACACTGTATAAAGGGCTTGATGATCTTGAATTTAGGCTTTCATTGAAGAGCGGGGTTGATGATCTTGAAGATATATCTAGGTTATTTGGTGGAGTTGGAGATCTTGGAGATTCCCTCCTAAAGCCATCTGAACAGCTGGATTTTGAAGTTCTAGAAGAAGGTTGTTGACTCGGCTCTCTTGGAATGTGTACAGGGCTTCTACATACAGGACTTCTACTTCTTGTTCGTGACCTAGAGTGACTTTCATGTGATCTGGATGGTCCATCTTCATCTTGATCCTTATTTTTCTGAGGGATTACTTTCTTCGGTGGCAATGGGAGTGCACGAGCTAACAAAAGAACAATGATATTAACTCTGAAAAATTTAAATATAAATACAATAAAATTAAGTATTTTAATCCTTTCTTTGATATAAAAAATATTATTATGGTCGGGGGAAAAAATAGGGACTGTCGAGTGACAGTAAACATACATTCTTTCTTTCTGGCCTAAGTAAGCCCCATTTAATATCATCAACAGGTTTATAGCACAGACTAAATCTACAAGATGAATATTTAAATGAAAAAGCTCTATGATCCAAAGTCTTTTTCAACTAGTTGTTTGTAAAACTTCAGTTCTGGTAATCAAAATAACGGTTAAACATTTTGTTCCACTTTCTTCTGAGATAAATACTACATTACTGACAATGTGTTCCACATGCTTCAATTTTCAGCTTCATTTATCTTGACTATTCTACTGAATAATTACTTTGATTAGAACTAAGTGTCAAATTGGTATCCCTGGTTTCATTTTCTCTACTCTGATCTCTTTCTTGTTCAGATGCAACACCTTGGCCAACATCTTCATGGTCTAATCAAACAGATACATGTATGTTACTATAGTTAGTATAAATCATGTAAATGGTGCAAGAATTTATCTACACGTCATTTTTTTAATAGGGGAAGTAACTGTTGCTGTTAATTTTTTAGATATATGCATTTTGATAATCAATTTAGATAAAGTCTCATCTTTGCAAAGTTCTTGACCTCAAAACTTTCAAATTATGGTTTTAAGTTCTATAATTATTAAATACAGTCAAAAATTGATAGCTCAATATGTTTTTCAGTTACATGAAAATAATGAAATTTTACATTATTTGAATAATTGATTGTTGTAAGTCCTGTACATATTGAATACTGATAATTCAACAAGCAAGAAATAGCCAGAAAATCAATTGTTTTGTGGCCGCAACACGTGACTCATGCATGAACGATCACATTAAGTTTTTTGGACACACTCTGTAAGGTGAAATTTAACTGATTTTCAAACTTTAATGTGTATTTTTAGTAAAAAAACCTAGGTTTTGATGTCTGCAATTTTTTTTCTTCAAACATAATAGTCTAAGTTTATCGAAAAGACTGATGACAGTTTACTTACCAATCACAAAATCCTTGAAGGTCTTTTTCTTGTGTGGTCTTTTTGCTTCATCTTTCCGACTCACTAACTTCTGCAGTTGTGGTCAAATCATAGGACTCACACTCATCATAACTTTCTGTAAAATTAAGTTTTGATTACAAATACTTCTCTGGACATCCCCCCCAAAAAAACAAACAAAAAACTGTGGTCTGAGCAGAGGAAAATCAAAACTGCTATACTAGTATATTCTCAAGATCCTGAATTCGCACACTATTTCCTCATGACCTTTTTTTGAGAAATAATTTCACAGATTTTTTCAGTGAAACAACTTAAGTTAAATATTACAAACACCTACATGTACTTGTATTTCAAACTTTTTGTAAGTACAAATAATTGTATACAGAGATGTATTGTTTAATAATTTATCATGCCAAACAATAAAAATACACATTGCAAGTACATGTATAATGAAAACAAAATATTCATACTTGACTTCAATTTGATCTTTATCAAGGGAAATTTCATCCACTTTTCTGTAGGCTCTCTCCTCTCTTTCAGATATCGAAAACTATTGGCCACTGGAGGCCAGAAGATGAGGTTTTCTCTTATCCAGTTATCGGGAACTGTTCCTTCCTCCTCACTGTCCCCTTCAACCCACACTGCTCTTACCCACATTCTGTAAAAAATTTTTTTTTTATAAATTTGACGTGTGTGCAAGTAACATGACACTTAGCATTAAGATTAAAAGATTAGATTAAAATAATTAATAATCTCGGGTCACTACTTGCAAGCAAACATGCAAAAGTAAACACATTACAGCAAAACGGGAAGTTTTCACCTGTAATATGAGGCCTACAAAAGACAATTGTTCTGCAATTTCTAACAAAATTGGAAAATATTGTTCGTATTGCTACATAAAATGTACATGCTGTTAGAAATTTGGTCTCTAAAATGCTTCTTATTTGATACAAAAATTGTTATCATCTTCATGCATTTTTAAACATGTTGATGAAAAATGGCATTTGTTATTAAGCCCTCTATTATGTTTGAATTGCAAATCAGATACAGTTATCATTTAACAATTTTTTTTCTGATAGCAATTTTTTTGGCATTGCAAGTATGAAGAACACTTAACCCATTTCCCATACTGTACCTTGCATATTTTAATGAATTCGCCTTTCAACGCCATGTAACAAAGGCAACAAAACATATCCTCGACTTGTTGGTAGGCAAACCACTTTGCGGTACAGATCCTCCCTCTCAAGTAACTGTCTTGTTGATCTGAATCGCTGTTTAATTTGAACAATATTAATGAATTTGGATGGACATGGTAAATGAAAATATTCCTCAGCATCTCGTTGTTTGACCATATCACACACCAATTTGCCATCATCTCTTTTTTCTTTCACAAATGCAAAGTCCTCATTATATAACATAAAACAATTGTCCTTTTTTCTACATGAAATATTGCCAAATTTGCTTTGAAATACATGATTATTTTTGTGGTTTCCAAAATTTTCAACCTCAGATAGTCGTTTAGTAACTTGTGATATAGGATTCTTTGCAGTTCTAACCATTCGCTTAATCCCATGTAAGTGGTTTTCAAAAGGAAATGCTGAGATTTCATTCAAAGAGCAGTTTAATTTTTTTACATCATCTACTATATGCAGTAAAGAATGAACATTATAGAGACAAAGAAGTCACAATAGATACTCTATGCAGCCTTCTACAAAGTACTTTAGAAGCTTATCTGCATAATCAATACATGCTTTTCTTTTGTCATCGTTGGAATCAAGAAGTATGGCAACTGCAACTGATAACGTCAAAAAATGTTCATACACATTCTCTGCAACAACTTTTCTTAAAACAATTGGTCCACTATAAAGCAAAAACTGTCTGAATTCTGTAGCTTTCCAACGATCGAATTCATCTAGAGATCTTGGCTGTCTGGCAAATTCAGATGGGAATTTACCACTTAAATTGAGCAAATTTTCAGAAATTTCAGCCAATTGTCTTGCCGAAAGCCGACATTCTGATTCTCTTGGTCCCTGTTTCATATAAAAAAGCATTCGTTTTACAACTCCCAAACAAATGAGATGCATATAGTCCAGACAAAACCCTGAAACACAAGGTATATTGTAATATATCAATGGGCTTTGCCCCGTCTGGTGCTGTTGATAAGCCAAATTTTTGAATTCTTCATCATTTCTCAAAGGATAGCTACAGGTTGAAAAAAAATGTATTCTATTGTTCTTGTATGTACCTTTAATGGTGCAACGTTCACAAGCATTGTATCCAGTGTGTCCTTTTATACATTTCAAAAAAGATCTTGCTGGTGCATCACAAATAAAAGCATGTAATGCAACATTAAACTGTTTCTCTTCGTAACTTACACCATGTTCCTCAAGTGAAGACAGCTCTTCCAAAAAGTCATTCATAAATTCTGTGACTGATTTTGGCTTAGATGCCCCATAGAACAATGAAACAAGGAATGGATCAAATTTATCAAAAGAGCAAAGAATTGGCCAGAATTGTGTTCCTGTTGATTTGAAAAGCGGTACACCATCGATATTCACAATAAGTTTGATGTCTTGATATTTTTGTCTAAATGATGGATTGCGAGCTAGTAGCTTAAAAAGACCTGTCTCAATTCCATAATAACGGTATTGGCCCCCAAATTTTTCTATTGTATGCACAGTTCTTGGTGTCTGCAATAAAGTCCTAGCATCTTTTGGAAGACGCAGTCCCTCTTTTCTTAGTATATACAAAAGTTTGTTCAAACTTGCACGTGTGCATTGACTTTCAGTAGCCCAGTTAGCAAGCTCTTCAGCTAATGTAGGTAAAACTTCTTCCTCTTCTTGTTGATCAGAGTATTCAGTTTCACTCTCTGAATCTGTCAAAATTCTATCTGAATATTCATAATCTATATCAGGTTCTAAATAATAAGAATTGTCAGATTCACCATTTTCATCTTCTTCCACTTGGGGGTTGGCATTGTGTGATTCTTGTAGCGGTTCCTCTTGGTTTACTGACAGTGTGGAATTATTTTCTTGGACATTCTCTTCTGCATCATTTGAATCTTCGTTTCTTGCAGTATAATCAGTTTCCTGAGCATATGCATGGACTCTAGCTTTATTGTGCCTCCAACGCTTTAGATATGACATATTCACACAGGTATCTAAAAAATAATTGAAAAGATCATGCAATACATGCACATTAATCATCCTATATTTATGCAAAACAAAGAAACTATATGTTATCTACTTGTTTAAGAGGTGTATTTCATAATCTAAACTACATGTAGCTTCACTGAAATCAATAACAAGCTACAATGGAGTTACATGTTCAAGGTGTACTTTCAGAACGCTTCAATTTCGAATACAGCTTTGTAACGCTGCAATTCGGATCATAGAACGGTATTTTTCAGATTTTACAACTACAATTTCCGACGGCAAGTCATAAGCTTAAACTTGGTATTATAATATTTGTGTAAGGTAATATGTTTGTAAATAAAATAGGATTTGATGGAACTTTTGAGATACTATATTTTTGTAATATGGAATAATGCAATGTGCATCTTACAGTGCGACTGCGAATTTTTATCAACATGACGGAATGTTCATAGTTGTACAAATTAATCGGTTACATGCACTGTGATTGACTTTTAAGATTGCTGGTACATATTTTGTATTTTGATTCTGAATTGTAGCATTGCGGTGCAATATTCCGAATTGAAGCATTCTGAATATACGCTGTGGTGTTACATTGAATAAAATACTACAAGCGTAAATTCAGAAATAATTGCCTGCAATATTCCTATCCCGGCGTTAATGTGAGTTAAATTATTGCGATTTTATAATCCTGAAATAGACAAGAAGCAAAATTTGAAATGGGAGTTCTAATCATTGCGATTCTCATCCTGTCACATTATCCGCAATAAAATATTGCAATAATTTCTTAATTTACAGTATTTTCATGCTTGAACCTGTAGAGCAAGACTTAATTCCTTATTACTTTTATTATTATTATTATTCAAGGCAAAAAAAACTTTGCATGATACCCAATCCATTCTATATTTTTTTTGACAAAATTATCAATCTTGCCTACGAATCGCCAAATGACTTAACAACATAATTAACTAATGACCTAGTTACTTCTCATTAAATATTCCAAGATTTTTCATTGTTTTTACATGCTCCATTTTTTATTCAATTCCAATTATCTCCCTTTGACCACAAAGAACATGGAGACAGACAGGATTTTATCCTATAGATATAGATAGTTGAGCTTGTGGGATCATTGAATTTCTTAAAACAAAACAAAAAAATAAATAAATAAACTTAGAGCAGAGTGTCCATGGGACACGGATGCCCCCGCACATTTAACAAGCGTGGACGCACAGAGATGTCTTGCCTGAATAAGCAGCTTTGATTGAATATACATGTGGACACTTAAATAAAATTTGTCAATTGTGAAATTGAGGTGAAGGGTACTTGACCTTGAAAGACTGAGAAATGTAGACGATACAAGTCATAATAGTTAAGCTCCATACAAAATTTCAAATCATTCCCATAAGTGGTTCAAATCATTCCTATGAGCCGTTGCTAATTATCTATCGAAAAAATTTCAGCTGTACAACTTAAGTGTAAGTCCCGTAAACAGGAAGTTGACATGCAACATCCATGAAAGTCGCTCACATGATACAACTCAATATACTGAAGCTATATATCAAATTTCAAAATATTCCCATGAGTGGTTTTTAAGTTTTAGCTAACGAACAATTTCAGGTGTAAAAACTAAGTGTAAGTCCGGTAAACAGGAAGTTGACATGCGACATCTATGAAAGTCGCTCACACGATAAAACTCAATATATGGTTTCTGAGTTTTTGCTGACGAAAATTTTTCATACATAAAAATAAGTTTTAGTCCGATGAAGAGGAAATTGACATGCAATGATGCGACAAACATGAAAGTCGCACACACCATACAACTCATGATGTTGAAGCTACAATGTACATACAAAATTTCAAATCATTCCCTTAAGTGGTTTCCGAGTTTTAGCTGACGTAAATATATGTGGACGTACGGACTAAAGATAAAATTTACTGCCCCCGACGCCTATTGGCTGGGGTATAAAAATAAAGACAATATCAGCTGAGTTCAAGCTGAAAATAACATTTATTGTGTATATTTTAAATTCCGAAGTTTTAGATAGAGTTGTACATGTTGTAGGAACATACATGTATATAGTGCATAATTATCAAAATTTAAATTGTAATAGCATTAAGAAAAATTATTAACACAATAATTTTTGCTACGTACTTGTTTTTTTTTCTCTAAAACTATTTGTTTATTTAACGATATCCCTGTCCATGTTGATCTATGGCTATAACACTGATTATTTGACAATATACATGATCATGTTTTGAGAGCGTTTTCAAATAAAAGACGAATTCGCAGTGAAGTCCGCCTTTGTGCAAATTACACAACTTCCAGTACAAATTTTACGTCACAATGTTAATATTTTGAAGCAACAATAAAAATTCCATCATTGAATTGACGTCCCCAAGGTCAAATGGAGTAACTTTGAGGTCACAGCGAGTAAAATTCTGGACTGTGAAGTCATGTATTGCTGTCGGGTACACTTGTACCTTTCATCTTAAGACAACACAAATCATATTCAACAACTACCTGTTTGATAAATCAGAGCGAAGCCACTCGGCGAAAACACTCAGGGGGACTACAAGATGGGTGAAGCCATGCACAGGTTAGGAAGAACCACTAATTGACATATAATACGTCAACTGAGGTATAATTGTATACGTCAAATGATGGATAACGGACATTAATTACATTTTTAGGCGGAAGTGTATTCCGCACATCCCGGTACATCTTTAAAATGAAAGTGTACATGTAGGTTAAATACAAAATTTAAATTATCTTTTTTGAATCCCTGATTCTGTTTTGCTTGCGCCGAAGGGACAGAACAGATCAAATAAAAGGATTAGTTCTCTTTGAGCCTATTATTTTTCGTTCAAATTATTTCAAGCAATCAAAATAAAATTTTCTTTTAGATAACTTTTAAATCACTAAGAGTAAGTCCAGTGTGAAATTTCAAACTAATACTGATTAGGTTTAAATTGTGTTTTAATTGGACACTGGAGTCTTTCTAGTTATAATTTAATACTGGCCTAAGAACCATAACTCTAAAATGTTTTATGAATCATTGCTTTAAGATAATAATTTTAAGTTTTTAGTCAAGTATTTTGCTATGAGTTCAATTAAATAACTGATATTTTATGCAACAATATGGAAGCTTATGATAGAATCTTTTACAGCTTATATTCATGTGATAAACCACACACAGTGAGCATTGTTTAGTGGTATGCAATACAACAGGTTAGAGAATTGTATGTCAAAATACATATTTATTTTACATGTATTTAAAACGATGGTTTATTTATAAACGTGTATACTGTGTACAAAAAATTATACATTATAACCTGAGTTTATGATGCGCCAAGCTATGTAACAAAAATAGGATTGAAATTACCTTGATATACGTCAACTGACCTATACAGCTATACACCAAATACCGTATTATATGTAAATACGGGAGTTTCGGGTTCATTGCGGAACTGGAATGATCCGGATTAATCGTCAATTACATGCGCCGAAATGACGTCAGTTACCAGTAAAGCGGGACTACTCGTAAACCAGTGGATATAAATAATGCAAAGTAAATTTAAGTAAATTTAATTCCGTAAAGGCTTTTGTAAAGGTAAGGACATACATTCAGTTGATAATGTTAGAAAACGAGTTTAAAAAAATACAAAAGACGAAGATAAAGAACCTATTTCTCGCAGAAATTTACTACGGTTCACTCGTGGGATAAAAAATGCAGGGTGTCCCACAAACGCACAGACGACGCTGAATAAATACAGAAACTTGCCGGAATAGATGTAACTCGAAACTCACGTATTGCAGTATTATACGTTAATAAGTGGTTCTTCCTAACCTGATGCACCCGTTACCTCATTTAAATTTCTGCAGGGACAGTTTCCAGCAAGGTATCTATGCAGGTCACAAATTATTCATCTACTTTGCTTTCCAGATCTGTTTTCATAGGCACTAACTACGACTCGTTTCCTGGGCGCTTTATTCACTAGTGAATCTAGCCCAGAACTCTACCGATATAGATACCCCCCAAAAAATGTAACGAAACAAATCAGTTTGGTCCATCCAAGAGTGGGACTTTTGTTAGAATAAGAAATCCCGAAAGGGGTAGTTATATTTTTTCATTTAACATCGGACGGAACACTGAAATTTTAGAGGTTTCCACCCACGGTCCTGCTTTTCAGGTTTGTTTACTATAGGCGATAAGTACGGACGAACTGCACAGTATATAAACAAAACATTTCTGTCTCTTTCATGTCTTTATCAAAATACCCATTTTTACCTGTTTCACTTTCAATAAATTTCTAGTAAGAGATAGTTTTCAAGGCTTTTTTTGCTTAATGGTCTTTGTTATCTTCAAATTTTAAATATGGCGCACCGGAAGTACCGATGCACGCCGAAAATTTTACAAAGAAAGTTTCGTTATTAGAACTAATATTCTGCAAAAATTATTAAAAAAAATAAAGGAATGAAAAAAATGTATTTATCACAGAGAAATAAATTTTGGTTTTCTCTCGTATATATTCGTGAAAACTGGATGTTTAAATTACTTACCCCATCTGGCGGTTGAAATAATAGCTATATGTGGGCGATAACTGCACACAGAAATCGATCACGTATACGACAATGCTTTTCGGTAAAAATATTAGTCATGTTAGTCATAGATTAAACACTATCTTATAAATTTCTTCCAAATTTGACAATAAACAAATAAAATTTTGTGTCAACTAAAAATTTCGTTAATTATTTTAATATCGATCGTTGCAAAATCTGCATGCATGCATGCATGCATGCATATTCAGACCTCGTGAAATTTAAAAAAAAAAATCTCTTGTACATAACTCTGCTCAAGCGAAGCAGCAGATATGTACATAATGTGATTTTACTTGATTATAATCAAATATCATTTAGATTATGATGATTATATAACGTTTAGATCTGAATATATCTTTTATGTAGGAAAACAAACGTAGCAATGACGTTATTATTATGACGTCCGTTGTCGTCGGGTTTTAGACGTAAAAATGACATGTGTAACTGCATGTCTATAATGCGATGTTAAATCAACGTCTTCCTGACGTCCAAACACTACGTCTCTTTGACGTCTGAAAAAGACAGTGTATTGACGTTGTTTTTAGGTTGTGCGACGTCGCGACCAAATACCGACCACAATCCGACGTCAATATGACGTCATGTGTTTACTGGGTATACAATAATTCTCCGGAACTTAACATATATTTATAAAGAATACAGACTAGATATCATAAATAGGTAGACATTTACATTTTCTTACAAATTTATAATGCGTGTTGAATTTTTTTTTGAATATGCACATAACTATTATGCCTGTAGGGTATGCTGCGTGCGCGTAATTTATATATCAGATTTGTTAATTTACTTCCAACTACCCGAAGAGATTCACCTGGCATCTGATAGTCGTATATTGCTTGTATATTCTAATACAAGAAGTCAACAAACGGTTGTAGCTCAACTCCGTTCACGGAAACAGCGGATTTTTTACGATTTTTCGGTCGTTATATTACATTCGAAGTACAAAGTCATAAAAAAATCATTCAAGCTGATCAGTCTTGTAATAATGTTGTATGACCGTTTAATTGTTCACGTAAACTCAGACGACTTTTATTGTGTTAAATTAGTCTCAGATTAACGAATAAAAAATACCTTAAAAAACTCCTTATCTGGAACCAGCCTGGGTAATATAGCACATTGCGTCGAAAATGCAGTAGTCTCAAAACCGATTTATTTAGATGTATAATTATAGATAATTGTGATTGCGGAAATGCTTTAGAAACTATCGAACATTTCTTTTTAACATTTACTCTATATATAGATTAGGGAGAAGATTTGATACAAGGAATGCGTAATCTTAACTTAAAAAATACCTTTACGGTAACAATGATTTGGATAGCGAAAGTAATGCCACTATCTTGGTGGTAATAAAATTATTTAAGATCCACGGCGATTTGTATTAATTTATTGTTAATATATGTACGAGGTTACGTCTGGGAAGAAGAATTCGGATGGGAACGACCAACCCCTTCTCAGTTATTTTCTGATGCTGTCCATATCCTGCTGTGCTTATTTTTCG
>JARWCS010221961.1:0-13679 GCA_034783895.1 Geukensia demissa | reverse complement strand
TCTTTTAGTTTGTTTTAAATTCGTCTTGTCTCTTTGGACTATGCACTTTTGATCTCTCGCATGGGTACTCTACACTGGACTTTTAAATAACTCTTATTTCTGGTAAGGTAATTTCTTACTTGTTTGATTTTTATAGTATGTCTTCTGCAGCCTTTGTCTGCTTTGATTTTGCCCTTGGCCTCGATGTGGGAGTGAATTTAGATACAGCATAACATGTTTAACCCACCGCATGTTTTATGTGCCTGTCCCAAGTCAGGAGTCGAAGGTCAGTGTTTGGTTTTCGTCTTCCATATTTTTTGTATTTATATGTTAAAAATTTTAGTATGCGCACTTATAGACGAAGTCTCTTCATGTATAAGGCGCTTGTTCTTGAAATCATTTACAATTTACCATTTTGTAATTTAAAAAAAACAATTTTAATATTCTTCTATCAAATCACAATCGGTTTCACCATTGGTAACGTTAACAACATTGGAAGATTTTTTTTCTTACTGAGTAAACATAGTGAGGGATGAGAAATTTTAGTTTCAACTGCGTCGAAGAAATAACATTCATATAATTTTACAAGGAATACATTTTTGTAAAATTGGCTGTATTTGCACAGACAAATTTATCATTTAAATTGAATTTCCCTGTTATTTTTAGTTCAGACTTTGTCGCTGTTTAATGGTGTCCAATACCATATCAAATGGATTGCAAGGAAACGTTTGTTTATGATGATGAATAAATATGTATTACACTGAGGTCTAGTGGACTTGCAATTAATTTCAGACCGCCTCGTTGGTGCAATGGTTAATGTGCTCGCCTCGAGTGCGGAAGGTTTGATCCCTTCCGGGTCAAAGCAAAGACATTAAAATTTGTATTTGCTGCTTCTCCGCTTAACACGCAGTAATAGCAAAAACTGGTCGGCCCAAATCAGCATAATGTGTTTGGGTACAGTTGCATGTGTTCCAGTGGACTTGCTTTTTTGAGGTGGCACGTTTAAAATCCGACTCAGCGTGTCGGTCTAGCACAAAGCAGGGTTAATACATCATCACTTAATATGCATGAATGAAATATTTTCCGCTGGACGTTAAGCAACATTCAATCAATCGATCAATTAATCAAGCATCTTTTTAACTATGTATGATTTGATAGGTCAAGATCAATGACTAAATAGCCTATTGCATGAATTTATGTTAAGGTTGTGTCGTTATTTGCGTGAAACAAATTAAATTATATAATAGGATAATACGTCTTTACTAAGTCTTGAATGTCTTGAATGCTCTGTCTGAAGAATGTTTTCACAGAAATTGCTTATTTCTGTCTTTTTATTGAAAAAGACATTCATATTCAAAGGTATCTGAATCTAGAGGTCTTCTCTAGGTCTTCATGATCAGCAAGAGTGGAATCGCTCAAATCAAATATAATGTCCATACGTTATATTTTTCAAATCTTGCTTTTACTAGTGTTATATATAAAAATAAAGACAATGTGAAAAACAAAAATCCTTACTTTAAACATGTGGTGGAACTAAAAAAATTTTAATGGATCTAAAGCCTTCCTGTATTTGTATCCTCATTCATTTTATCATTATAACATTTTCTTTGGTGTCTTACATTGCGATGTTTCAAAATGAAGTGAAATCTACGCAAATAAGCTAAAACTACTCTCTACCACTAGTTGTCGGCCTCTTCCTGTAAAACTTATTTTCGTTTCTGTAAATATACTTCTGAGACAAGTTTTAAAGCTTCATTGCACAGTAAAAATCTGCTCATGTGAATATCACGTAAAACTTACTTGACGTAAATTTCACGTTAAACTCACGTGAAATAAACTTGATTTTCACTGAACACGATTATTTCATGTAAACTTTTTCAATTTCTTTTTTATGTGAATTTCCGAATTTCTCATGAATGCTTGAACATTCATTTTCTGTGAAAAACATTTATAATACTACAATTTCAACTAATTCACATGCATATTTGCTCAATTAATGAAAAATTCAAGCGAAATTCACAATTACCCTAAACAAAGTTTGTGTATAAAACTGGTAGTTCATAAAGGCAAAATTGATAAATCAAGTAAAACTAATGCAGGGAAAAGGGTCCTAACGGTTTCCTATCAGACAGACTATGTTTTTTTTTCGAAAAACATATTTTCACTTTTTATCTAAACAGGTTAGAAGTAAATCTCATTCATTGGGTCTCAAAATACAAAATATACAAAAGTAATAGAGTTCGAAAAAACTGGTTATAAAAAGTATGAAATGATTAATACAAGTAATACCAAATCATAAAAAATTAAAAACGTGATATACATATCAAAACCAAATTGGAAAAAGTGATATATGTAAACAAACTAAAAGATCATTGGCATTGTTTTACAGAACCTAATCGCAGACGTCTTCCAATGAATCGAAGCCGACAACATGTCATGCTGGATTATTTATTTTACATCACTTGATTGATTCTATTACATAATTTTTATTTCATTTGTGTAAAAGCATTCCACTCTACTATTAAGCATTTGTACTGCAGATCTTAAAAAGGCAACTGTCAGAACAAAGTGTTCTTGCGTTTTTCTCATGTTTCGGTGCGGTCCACTCGAGAAAGTCTTCAGCATGCACTCGTAGAGGAATTTCATTTCCGTGATAATGCATGTTGATGTCGTGTCTTTATCCACTGTCACCCGGATGTTGTTGACTATATCTCTATTACTCCATCGGATTGTTGGCGTATTATCCTATAAATATAATTGCTTATTGATATTTATAGAAGATTTTAAGATAAATGTCGGATAACCCTAACCAACTATTTGAAAAATGCCAAGGTCTCTAAATATGATAGTAAGATATGGATTAATGTCAGGAAAACTAAACTTCAACCACAAAAACAGAGAATTCATAAATCTACAAATCTAGAGGTTTCAACAAGGGTGGAATTCCACTCCCTGTGACAAGTTCTAAATCGCTAAAAATCATGTATATGTAAGTAATTCTACTCCTACCTAAATATAATTTTTAAAAATGTATATTTAACAAAACATAACACAAAGACAAACATATGACCACAACTCCTGACTTGGGACAGGCACATGAGATATATGCGAGAAGACCTACAGCAATGTTAAATATCAGTCCTTATAATTATCGAGCTCTTATGTCAAATGACATGCGCAATAGCTTGATTAATGGTCGGCCACAAAACAAAGTAGCACAAGGACTCACCAATACACATGCTTAATAGGGATAGGCGCATGTGAAATGTGGAGGGATTGAACTAGTTTTGTTAGATAAAAACCCCTATTTCTTTGTGGCCAAAGGCAAGAACAAGACAGAATAAAAAGTCTTACAGTACAAGTCTTATAGAAAAAAATCAAGTTTATGTTCAGAATAAAGAGTCTTACAGTACAAGTCTTATAGAAAAAATCAAGTTTATGTTAAAAATAAAGAGTCTTACTGTAAAAGTCTTACAGAAAAATCAACGGCATGTTGGAATCGAAGAACATTAACAACAAAAAAGTCATCAACCAGAGGCTCACGGGAGCTTGTATCTCTCACCTGACAGAGACTTCTCACTGGTCCTTGCCAGTGGTGAATGTTGTACAAAATTTTAGTAGAGGACATTTGGCTCGGTTGTTTCACACAAGAAGATTCTATAATGAATTTCCCTTATTAGTCCTGTTTTACAATAGGTTTGGCTTTGGCAGCAAACTTAGTTGGCAGACAGGGATAAAAATGTTTTTTGAAAAAAGAATATTTGAACCAACTTTCCCATACGGTCCGGTCTTGGCAGTCACCTTGATTGTCGGACATAATTTTGAAAGAAGATCATATAATGACCATTCCACCAAAATTTGTTAACAATTGACTCACTATATTAAATATAAACTACCCCTTGCTCTATTTTTAGTAGCGCCAGCTAGCTTGGTTGCAAGGAGGAATGCTAGACAGAATTTTGATAGAGAACTACCAAAGGACCTTTCCACCAAACTTTTGTTGCAACTGGCGCAGACGTTTCTGAAAAGAAGATTTTTAAGTGTTTTTCCATAGGGTCCAAAACTAAGTTTGACTGTGTAGGCAATCTTCGTCTGCTGTCGGAGTTGCCAGACAAACTTTTGGTATTGGCAATGTAGTTTCAGACAACAAGATTTTCAAGTGAATTTCCCATAGGGTCCATTATTCAACTAAGCTCGGCTGTAATTGCCATCCTGGTTGATAGACGGGAATGCTGAACACAATTTTGGAAGACCACCATAGACCATTTCTCGAAAATTCGGTTACAGTTAGCTCAGTAGTTTCATACAAGAAGATTTTCACGTGAAATTTCCTTAGGGTCCTACCTTTATCTATGTTCGGCTGTGGCGGCTATCTTTGCTGGTGGGCGGGCATGTATGATAAAAACTTTGGTAGACAACAATGTAAGGACCGTTGCAACAAAATTTGGTTGAAATTGGCTCAGTAGTCAAAGAACGATTTTAAAATATAAGAACCCGTTTTTCTATTTTTAGTATGGCGACTATCTTGGAAGGCGGCTGGGAATGCCTGACACAATTTTGGAAGGGGACCCCAAGAACCAATCCACCAAAGTTGATTGGTTGAGCGATTTCAGAGAAGACTTTTTTTAATTGTTGGCAAATGGACAGACGATGGACGCCAAGTGATGGTCTTGTAGTAAACATGGTTGTTTCATTGATATGACTGTCTACTAATTGACTTTCAAGTGCATGACCAGGAAAGGAGAATATTTTAACTGTCTTGCGTTGTTTATGAAAAGAATTTAGTAATTTGTCAGTACTTGTAACATTTCTATGTGCCGTGTGACCGTTGTAGAACCAATTTAACTAAAACGACTGTAGGACTTTCTTTTTATCGATATTTTTCAATAGAATAAAATATATTAGCCATTTTATTTTAACTAAATTTTGAGCTAAAAACGTGGCTTAACGTTGCTTGTCCTTAACTCAGACAAGGTAAACATTAATGGTAAAATGTTCAAAAATTCCCCTTAAACCACTAAATTAATGCAATTAGGCAAAGTTTTTTTAGAGTTAAGTTAACATGAAACAAAAGTTTTAATGTCCAGGAAAGACAAAAACTGGCATTGTAATTTTTTTCCAGAAAATAAGAGCCCAGAGTTAATGTTCCAACCCATGTTTATGCACCTCTAGTTTCATTAGGCTACATTGTTAGATGTTGTTGGTCAATTATTTCGTGATTTTTGCTCGCCTGGCTTCATAATACATATGATTGCACAATTACTACTATATATAGAAAAGGTTACCAAATTTAAAACTTAAGATCTGAACCTGTGTACAATGTATTAAAGAAAATTAAGGTCTATATAGCATTATTATTTGCCCGTATTAAAATTTTTAATAAACTTTTCGTGCTTTAAATAATAGAATTCAACATTTTTGCAGAAAATCTATATTGAGAAATTAGGAAAATGCAAAATAAACTTAAGGAGGTAGACTTGGTTTAGGGACATAACAAAGTGACATGTGCATAAATTTTTATATACTTAATATAAGCATTTTGAAGTAACTTTGATTAATTTCATTCTTTTCCAATCGTTTGATGAGATTGTTTATTTCAAGAGTAATCTCCCTTAAAATAAAGCCGACCTCCTTTTTAACTATCATAGTTCATAAAATCTAAATTGGAATCTACAAAATTAAAATTACTTACTTTCTACTCTTCAATTAGACTGTTTAATGGTGCTATATTTTAAATTTGACTGTTTAATGATGCTATATTTTACGTGATTTCAGAGTTTAAATGCTGTATTCATGCAATAATCACGACATACAGATCTAAGCATGTTTAATAAAATTTGCAGGTGTGTTTGATATCAGTCGTCAGGTCAATACTTACATAATTTCAAATATTCCTTTATTTCTTTAGAGATACATATCGATTTCAAAGGAATTCAATGTAGAGAATGAAAGAACAGGTAATATCTACATGGCGCACGCTATTCTATTGTTTTCACGGAGCATTTTGTTCCTTGCTCTATTGTGGATTTGACTTAAAAGTCGGACACGCCTGAGAAAATGACAAGGAAATATTACGGAAATGTCAAGTGTTCACAAAGGAAAACGGAAAATCATTTGATTGACACAAAATTGCGTTTCACATAATGGAAATTGACATGAATTCCCTTGAACTACCGATCGCATTAAAAGTTCCGTTAACCTATTAGATCCTGAAGTTTTGATTATACTTAAATGCTTCCCCTTTAAAATTTCATTGCAACATTTAAGTATATTTCAAAGTTGGTTTTCAACAACAGAAATCGATCTTACTTGAGATTTTTTTTGCATTTTTATACAACATATGGACAAATGCACATACAGAGTGCAGTTGAAAGCCAAAAAAGTGTCCTGGGTAAAAGTTTCCTTCCTATTATATATGTCCTAGGAAAAACAAAGAGGACAATATTTTAGGGTCATCAATGTGTTTAATTCCGTCCGCGGACTTTATTTAAAGGAACAATAGTATAAATGGACAATATTTCATTCATGGGGACACAATTATATGTTACACAGTCTCTCTGACATTAACCCCGTATCTATTTGGTATCTTAATCTTTGGACTAATTTTTCATTGAAAAAACGCTATAAACGTGTTGCTGGTGCCGCTCTTTGAGAGAAGAATATTTAGACTGCTTTGAAAGTTGACTGTCCTATGGTTTCATTATAATTAGCTTTATCCTTCATAATTGTGAACGGGCTTAGATCTCTTTCATGTGATCATGTGTTGCAGTCGTAATTACATTTACCTCATATCAATTTTCATCAAAATGTATTTTGCAATTCGTTCCGTGCAAAATGTTCCGAAATCAATAGTTTGACATTTTTTTCTTCTCCCCCCATTTCTTCGTATTTTATAAAAAGAATTCGAAGATACAACAGGGGTATACAGAAATCGTTAAATCAGAGGACAGACAAGACCAAGACCAACAAAAAAGAAACGAAAGACAAACATAGTACGCACAACACTACACTGAAAAGTAAAGCTAAAGTAACATAAACCATACAAAAACTATAGGGTGAGTTCAGGTGAATTCCGGCATGGCAAACGAAACTGAAAGACATGCATGTTCGTTGGACAAAATGATTTCAATACTGAAGGAAATATTATATTTATCAAAACATACGGAAAGACGAAAGATTAACATAAATCCAACAACAAACAAAAGTGTGCGAAACATGGAGAGAATATTTTCTTAAATCAATACATAAATTCAAGAGATAACTAACGATTTACGTCAAGGTTTAAATGAAATGTTTGATATTTTGTAGACAAAATTTTGTGGTTTTTTAACGTTGTATAGATTGTGTTTAGCAAGACTTATGCTTGTTAAGTTTATCGGTTTCAAGCAAACTTAACCATACTTCCTATATATTAGACAAATCTGTGAAGTTTGTGATGTAGCAAAGAGGGAATGTTGTTTTTAAAATGACCACTACCATGTGTAATGAATAAACCTTGTTCACTCCTCTGTTTTGAAAAATGATGGTGATACATCGCCTGAAACCCAATATAAAGTGACAAACATTTGTTTTAACTAGTTTAGGAAATTATTACGATGTCGTCCGTATCAAAGGTAAGGTTTCACAACATTTTTTTTCTACCTATATATTCAAAGACTTAAAGCTAGAGACCTAAATGCGATTGTATTATATGTCTTTGATTTGGCATTGCTCATAAATTTTGGCTAGGCATAAAACATAATTTTCATAATGATAATAATTATAACAATAATGATAGTAATGATAATGTTAGTTTAAACAGTATCGTAAATGATACGAACTATCTTTTTAATATGTTTGTAAGAAATGATGTTAGATGATTTAATGAAATGAGACGGAAGTCTATCTACAGTTTGTTGAAAAGCGTAGGTCTGACAATCAACAGTTCTTGGTAGTTATTGGTGGTATCATTCAATCATTCACAATTACTTATAAAATGCATAATGAAATCTATGTAAATTTTGATTAACATTAACTTATTTAAATATTATTTTATATTTCATTGTATTTTAACATTCTTTTGCATATATGTATATATCTATGGATGATTAATGTTTAACATAAAAATTGTTATTATTATTATAATCATATATAAAATAAAGGAATTTAAAATACCCCTTGAGAGAATAAACGCAAAACATCATTTTCGTTCCACTGCGACTGCTCGAAAAAAACTCAGAATCATAGACAGCAGTCAAAACAGTCTAATCATTACCATTTACTTCAACAGTGGGCGTCACAGATCAGAATCAAAATCATACCATCGACACAAAGGATCATTATGCCTGAAGTAAATTTCATAGACAATAAACTTAAGAAAAATACTTTTGATATTTTGATTCCATGGCACCTAAACGGTGTCTTTTATTACAATTTAGATATAGTAGTAACACCAACTTCACTCTGATGCTGAAGTTTGATCTATACATAGAACTATTTAAAAAATTAGATCCGAAGTGCATAGTCTCGGTGTTTTTGTTCTATTGGCGATCTTACCGAGCAGATAAATTGAAAATTTCTTTTAAAATCCCCATTTTATTGGGAAACGTACTAGTTATATTGACAAATAAGACGTTGATGATACTTTTAAAACACAAAATTACCAATGCTTAATAAACATGGAAATTTTGGTATGCTATATTTACATTTCAAGGAGTAACTTCTCAACAGTAGTATTAGAACCGAAACATAGGATGCCAAAGATCCATTATAGGAAAAGAAGAAAACCAAATCGAAATGGGAAGCCGAATCCGACGGCAGGGACAACTACTAAGCGCAATACTTTTCGAATCATTTCCGTATTTAAACGTATTGAAAAGCGTTTGATACTGAAAGCGTATAATACTTATAAAACTTCAACAATGACATTTGATTAATTTAAGGTTATGTTCATTGAAATTGGCTTCTTTAAAACATATTCTAGCAAACTATAAAAGTTGTAAAATACACACGTCATGTGATGCGGAGGAAGTTTTAGTAATTAAAAATTAAATGTATCAGATAACACCAATATTAATTTGATGCAATGTATGTAATTAAAAAATAAAATAACTTTCTTGATATACTTCCCTTTATACTACTATACCACATTCAAAACTCAGAAATATTAAGAGTCTGTCTTCTGACATAATGATTTCTGTTTGCCCCTTTGGTATCTCCGAACTCCTTGTAGTTCACCACCTCTGATTTGTTTTAAAAAGATGGCAAACGCAGATGCAAATAGGTTCTAGGGAGGGACAAACCTTATTTTGTCATTAACCATTCTGATTCTAACAAAAAGTACTCTGAAGATGACATTTGCGGAATGATAGTTTCCTGATTGACAACATTTTTGTAATGTTTGGTGGACGTGCGTTTCAACAGGCTGTCGACATTCTAATGGGGACAAAATGTGGTACCCTTCTCGCCGATTTATTCCCTTATTCGTATCATGCTGACTTCATACAGAGCCTTTTACAGAGTAATGATAAACTTTGGTTTCACGTACCGTTAAATAGATGATGTTCTTTCACTCAATAACTTTAAATTTGGCGACTTTGTTGACCGCATCTATACCATTGAACTTGAAATCAAAGAAACTACAGAAACAGAAAGGTCTGCTTCATACCTAGACTTGCACCTAGAAACTGAAAGTTAGGGTGGTTTAAGAACAAAACTTTACGACAAGAAAGATGAATTTCATTTTGTTACTGCAAACTTTCCGTTCATGTCAAGCAACATTCCAGCCGCCCTGCATACGGAGTGTATATTTCTTAGTTGATACTCTACTACTCGCTATCAGGATTTTTTATTGATACAAGGTTGCTGCTGACAAAAAAGCTACTGAACCAAGAAGTTTTTCAGGGAAAGATTAGAGTCATCATCCCGGATTTCTCGGTCGTCGCCATCCTTATTTGGTTGACCGGTACGAAATATCCATTTCACAAATGACAATGGATATCTTCCCACTGTCTTGATTAGAATCCATTCCTATACCGGTTGTGACTAACATCTATTGTTACTATTCACTGGCTTTGTCTGCTGAGTAACACGACAGTTTCCACTAGTGGAGCAGGAGTTGTTTACCCTTCCGGAGCACCTAAACTCGCCCTGGTTTTTGTAAAGTTCGTGTTACCCGAGTTTTAGTTTTCAGTGAAGTGTTGTGTGTTTTATGTTTGTCTGTCGTTTCATTTTGTTGGTTTTAGTCTTGTCCGTCTTATGAATTTACCATTTCTGTCTGCCCCTTTGGTATCTTCGAATATCATTTTGATATACACTAAGTCTCTTTGTAGTGTTTTGTATGCTGTTTACAATGTTTTGGGCTTGGTGTTGTTCAACCTTTAGCTTAAAAATTTTATTTGCATCTTTTGTACCTAGGTAATAAATTTTTCCATTTCAACTTACAAAATAATATATATAAAGGACAAATTACAACTGTCATCTGTGTTATCCTTAAATTTATATATGTGATTCAGTTTGCATACATGATATAAAAACCTAATTTTCTAGTGAAAATTTCTGGAATGGCGATTTCATAAAAATTACGGACCACCACACCGTTTCCTGTATCCTACCCTACTATTTATCATCACAATCAGTGGCAATAGTAGTAGCTAGATATAAAGTAGTAAACATGTAGTATATAGTAGTTATTTTCAGTTAATATTTAAAATAAAGAATATGGAATATATACCATAAAGATAACATCCAAATCTTACATGCGTTCATAACAAATATTCAAAGCAAAATATAACTGCTTGTAAAACACTTTTCTGCATTTACCTTCATCAGATACGCTAGAGGCCGAAAAAAAAGAAGACCAGTCAAAAGATTTTTGAATTTCTAGTTACATTCATCGATCAAATGAAATTTACAATTTGTGACACAATGAAAGATGTAAACTGCTGATTTCCAACATATATTCCATGCTTATTTTACGAGGATTGAGCGCATGCCGAGGACTATTATGCGCTCTGATGGGGTGATGACGTTGTCTTTAAGCATAAAACATAAAACAAATGTTACAATGAGTTGTACAGATCTTAAGCTGTAAAGCTGTATGGCCTTTTAACAAAAAAGGTGTACTAATTGAAGATCAAAATAGCAAATAGATAAAAATACGACAGAAATACAAGAAAAATATAAATGTTTATTTCAAATCTTTGCTATTGGCAATGTGATGATTAAAGCATGCAACTTTATTAATGAGATATGTAAGAATTTCGCCCGTGGGAAATAAATTCGTTCAAAAGCACGTTTACTATGGAAAAGTATGGGATAAAATATACACATCAAACACTTACTCAAATAGAGCACAATTTCAAACCTTAATCAATATAATATAATAGAGATTTTTTAACAATTGTATGATACAAGTAACTTTGAATAAAAGGTAATCAAATTTAAAATTTCAGCAAAAAATGCATTCTCTTCATTACGTTTTAAAGATCTTTTGTTATATGATAATGCGACTAATTGAACTTCTTGAAAGGGGATTTGCCCCAATTAAAATTCTAAAGAATTACAAATATAATTTTTTTAAAGTAAAATTATTTGGCCTCATAATATCACTCAATAAACATTTATTTCTTCGATCCAATGTCAAACAAGTTCTGTTGTGGTGTTGCAAAACAGTTCCTTATTGTTCCAAATTGTAACTTTTTGCACTACATTTAAGATATTTAGATATATAATCGACCTGCCAGTAATTTAGCTACTTCTTTAATTGTTGAAATTTTTTACTTTTAGTGAGATAGTACGTTTCACATAACCGGCTCTCTCGTGTTTTGGTAATTATTTCTGAAAATTTGCGAATTAAATTCGATAACTATGTTGAAAACTCGATTAACCTTCTTTAACGGGAAAAGTGATTCTTTTTTAAAAACGTTGTGCTTATGTGTATGAATTGGGTAATAACGAACGGGGTATGTAATTGCAAATGTATTTTGCCAAAGTTTAATGTTAATAAACCTTCGAAATATTCCCTTTATCTGTATGTAAAACTGCATTTTCTTTAAAACAAAAAAGCATGGTCCCATTTCTGTTAAGATAAAGATGAAGTTTTTCATCCGACAGAGATTCAGATGAGAAAACGACCTTTTGGGCTGTAAATCATAAACAAGACTGAAAGACATCAGTCATAATACAAAATATTAAATCAAAGTTACGACGAGCTAACAGGGAAATGACAAAACCTCACAAGTACCAGACATTATTTCTTGGTTCCTATATGTTTGCACATGAGTAAAAAAAGGACAAACTTTAAGGAAAGAAAGTTCTCTACATTCAATAATATGACCTGTGTGCCCGAATGTCTTATTTTGACAGTTTGATTTATTTTCAATGTTAACATCTTGAGATAGTTTTCTGGAATTTTAAATAAATTTTATGGTGTGTTCAAGATTCTCCAACATTTAAAAATTGGGGCAATTAGCATCTTCAGGTAAGGAATCAAAGTACCAACAAGAGGGTTGAAAACTGACTATTTACCTATATCAAGAATCGATATGAATTTTTAAGGTCAATATTTCTAAAAGTTTTTCCTTCTTACAATATTGAAATTAACATTTTTTTTTATTTTGAAGGTTTTCGGGGGAAAAAGAAAAGAATCAATATCAATTTTTATTAAAGTATTTATATTTTTGCAAGTATATCATCAGTTGAAAAAAATTTGGATTGTAATAATAAAATGAAAAAAAAAGGATAAAACAGATATATTTTGTAATATCACGATTAAACGTATCATCAAATTAAAGATAATTGCAATAAAACATTGCATTCTGATCTTTTGCTCTTTTAAAAGATGAGCTCATTTAAGGTCATTAATGTTTTGTATCTTCAGAGTAATCGTGCAGTGTTTTTTCACGGAGACGGCACATTCCACACTTAACATTACATGCTTTACATACGACTTTATGTGCCCATTTGTTTTTTTTTTCCAACTCCAGAGAAAAGTGAACAAATTTACCTCTGATTCCTTAAACCACTCAAAGTCAAAGATACATTTCAATAACGTGGACTACAACTTACACTTTTTACATTCTTCACTGGTTTTGCGACCGCTACCCGCACAATGCATATGGAGCAAACACAGCAACCGCCTGCGAACAGAACGACCAACTTCAAGACCTTGTTTGGTTCTACGCACTCGAAGACACCGAAAACATCGCCATAGACACTACAGCCTTTGCAAACTATGTGACCGATAACTGGGTTGAGGCCCTAGACCGTTTAGAAATGCAACCATTTCTCTACCGAAGGGCCCCGAACCAACAACCACCTAAATTATTATTATTGCACAGTTAACTGATGAAACACTTCAAACATGCCCATCCAAATATCTACCAAGTGACCTAACTTCTACATAGAACCCAAACAAAAACTAAGACTGACTAGATTCAGATTGCAGCTAGTGGTATTTCATGAACCAAGCAAAGGAAATAATAGAACATCGACAAAAACCGATATTTACACCAACAGATGGCAGTCCATGCTTCATTTTGCATCAGAATGGAAGTTCGCCAGTAATTCACATATCTTCAAAAGTCCGTAATACAATTATCAGTTAACTTTGTTTTTACGTATATTATAAACAGATATATCATGACAGGGAGGGGTTATTTGCGAAAAAAAAAACAGTCGCGGAAAGAAAATTTTATTCCCAAGACTGGTATTTTTCGCAA
>JARWCS010221850.1:0-13680 GCA_034783895.1 Geukensia demissa | reverse complement strand
GACCGAAGTTGCGACGGGTGATGCACTACCCACAAAGGAGAACAACTCTTACAAAATCTTATTTTTAAACCAAACTCTGACTTCCAGAAATATGTTGGTGCTCCTATGATAGGAGAATCATATCCGACAAGCAAGCAGGAGCCAGTTCAAATTGATCTTTAGATTCTCATCCCTGTCTGCCCTATCTCATAAGGGCCACACGTTTTTTTTATTCTCCCTGATAATCCCTATGCTTTCTGACATACATATACATATGAGATTTCACTGGAACCAAAAAAAAATTCTGAACAGTAAAATCCTCCCACCCTTACCACTTCTCATTGCAGGCAGTGAAAATCTTCTTATACACTCAATGCGATCTGATTGGTTACAATTTTATTTACAGCTGGTGAAACAGACAAACATTCACAGATAAAACAGCGTCATTACAATGCTGAGGAAGTCCGCCATTATATGCAGAAAAAGAGACAAGAGCGGCTTCTGAGAGAAAAAGAAGATGAAAAACGACAGAAAAAAGCTGATGAACTCCGAAGGAAACAACTGGAAGAACTGTATAATAAACAGAAACAGACAGCAGCTCATAGTAAAAAGCATTTCAGGGAAATAAAACATAAGTCTAACGAGACTTTCTCACGGCCTATGGCGCTGTCAGATTTACCTAAACACCACCCATTCCAGGCAGAGAGAAGTAGACAGATGGTAGGTATAAAAAAGGAAACTCATGACATTAGAATGAAACATAGAGTTGTGCATGCTTATTATTCCCCTGCAGACAAAGTTTGGGCGTATATAGGATTCAAACTTTTTGTCTGCCTGTCCGTCTGTCTGTCCACATATTTCGTAAGCACATCTCTTCCTAAACCGTTCAATTGATTTCAATGAAACTTTACATGAAAATAAGACACAGTGTGTGTATATAGGAATCACCCTTTCTGTCTGTCCACATACCTTGCAATTGCATCTCCTAAACCGTTCAATGGATTTCAATGAAACTTTACATGAACGTAAGACACAATATGTAGATTTGTTTTTGCATGTTCTAATTCTATATAAACTCATATAGAGGTTTGCATGTGGTTATAATTTCAGATGACCAGTGACTCAGAAAATTTATTGGGAGAAGAGGAGATGGATATGAGCGATGGAAGTTCCACACTGACGGGAGATTCAATGGATGAGGGGTCTCCTGTTGCTACTCCAAAAGGGTAAATTTTATATGATAATTAGATTTTGGTGGTGGTTTTCTAGAAGAGAATTTTTATACTTTGGTGCATTTCTCATAAGTCTAACTACAAGATATTATCCCTTACTGACATAAGCATGTCATTACTAATACAAAGTTGCCATCAGGCTTCGTTGCCAAAGATAGATTGTTAGGTGAACCTTAGGTATAATAATAAGCATTTCGTGGACTTCAGGTATAAAAAAAATTGTTACTGAGACTTCAGATTGAAATAATAATCATTGTGGGAACTTTTGGAATACCTTGACTTCTAGCTTCCCATTTCTTTTCTTTCCCCCATTCTGGCTTAAGCATAATAAAATAGATATTACCAAAAAAATGATTATAATTCTGCTGTTATCATCAAATCTGTTAACAAATAGTGTCATATAACATCGGTGTTGCGTGTACTTTGTGGAATTCATTAAAGTATGTTAACAAAACCGTTTCCTCTCTTATGGAATAAAAGGGATGTTTTCTTATAAAGCAGTATGCTTATAAAAGAGGGTTAATTGCCTTATAATTGGAAATCTATTTAAAGCCCATGAATGAGTGAAAACATTTTTATTTAAATTACTTTCTTTAGTTTAGATATTTGAAATATGGTCTATAAATTTTCACTCATCCTAAAAAAAGTATAAAAGACAGAATAAAGTATGCACATTGCTATTTGGCTGAACTAAAAAACCTCTGATAGCATTTACGGGTTGAGATGACATGAAAACCTTTTTGTAAAAGTGAAGTCTTTCCCTTTTTTGTACAGCTGAATATAAAAAATCTATCTTTTATTCATGTGATTGTTGTCATATTACATGTAACACCCCCTAGTGACATGCACTCTATTTGGGTTTTTAATTCCATTTTAATTTAGAAGTAAACATACTTGAACCAAACACAGAAAGTTCTGTAATACCATTACACGTGTTTAACCATCAAACAATCTTTTGTTCACATGAACAACTATAATGCATTTACTTTTTATTAAAAATGTATGTATATTAAAATTCAAATTTCTTTACATAATGTTAAATCAATTGTGCAGTGCCTCTGCAGCATAATAGCTTTATTCAGAAATTTGTTTTGAATAATTTCAAAAATTGAAATAAGGGGAAGTTGTATTTCTCTCTTCATTCATTTCCATATATACTTAAACCCATTTACTCATTTAAAACCATTTCTTCAGCCTGAAGTTATTGGTTTTGCACTAGGCTAGTCTTTCATTTTTTCAGTTTTAACTAAACGTGTGCATATTTGTAATAAGACTGATGTTACCGTTGCCTTACAAATTACATGCAGGGACGTATTTAAACCATATTATACGTCTCTGTTATAGGCAACGCATCTTTACGATTTGATGCTGCTTTCAAACATAATATGGACTTTTTTTTTATTATGGAATTTGAATTATTTGATACATATACTGTCATCCCACCAGATCTTGCTAAGAACCATTTTTCGCCATCATGGATTTTACAGGGATTATAAAAACAAAACTTTTAACCTATTGTTCTCATTCAGAGATCATTATTCCATCAATTTATTTTCATCTTTTATTTTAAGATTCAATCACTTGGTTCTGTAAAAAAATGTATGGTGGCGAGAATTGGTCATTGAAAAGATCTGGTTGAATAGCAGTAGAGAATTTATTCAAATGCAACTCTTTCACCAACTTCCAAGTTCATTTCTTTATAATATTTTATGCTTACATTGTAGCAGCTTTCTGTTGGTAACTCTGTGTTCAAATCTCATCTCTGCACATCAATGAGGTGCTTAAATTTAGTGCATACATGTTTTATTGAACTGTTAATATGCTTATGTCAAAATATTATCATTCCATGTTAATTATTGATGATTTTTCAGAAGAATATACATTTCTGATTCAATTTTGATAAGCAAACAATGCTTATTAAATTTATGTACAATTAAAAGTGTTTCTTTTCTTGCCACAGGCAATTGGAGGACAAGTCTAAACCTAGTCAGACCAGCCAATGGAAAGCAAGCTTACAAAAAGAGCGGGAATTTCTAATGGAAAATAACAATTCAAAAAGTATCGGTGGATTTACGTTTAATTTAGACAGTGTTTTCACAAAGTTTTCTCAGGCTGTCAATAATCAGCAAAGTGAAAGTGAAAATAGACCTTTATCAGGGAATTCTGGATATAATAGCGGTGCAACGTCAAATCCTCCGCGGCCGTCCACTGAAGGCAGTGATAGAACTCGAGAACAGAGATTACAGGCTATTAAAGAAACTGCAAAACATTTACAGGAAAAAATTCAAAGTGAGGCTAGGAAACTGAAAGGAGAAGCAGTTGATAATGGTAAGGTTTTTGGTAGACAAAAGTCAATGGTGAAGGTGGTCAAGAGGTCTAGGTAGTTGATTTAAACTAACCTGGATAGATCACTGTAGCCTATATCCTATATGGTGTGAATTTGGGCATGACTTTGTACCATACAAAAAGGATGGGTTTGACTCACATTGCACGTGATAAGGTTTATCAGTTTCCTGCTCAAGGTCCATGGTTCTCTCTTGGCATTCAGCTTCATCCACAAGTAAAACTGAAGGCAGCAATATGACTGAAATATTGTTAAATTGGTGTTGAACCTCAAACAATCGTTGATGAACCACAGATAATTTCCTTTCTGTTTCTCTATGTCTATCGTCTGTAGTTTTAATCTCTAGAGCAAATTCCCTTCTTGGTATCATTAGATGGACTTGTCCAACCATGATGTGATCTCCCTCACTTGTCAGCCAAATCTTGGCAACGATACCTGACCTCATTATTATTCGACATAATCTGAAAAGTTCAAATAGGTGACATACTTATATAGAGAGACCAGCTTATATTTTTGAGATGCAAAAAAAAAAAATCATGAAAATAAAGTGCTTTGAATTGATATGTTTAACTGCATATAACTAAGACTTTGAAAATTAACCATTTTGCGAATTTAAATCGTCACAAATATGGAAGTTTGTGTAAAATCCTGAACAAAAGTTACTTCAAAAATAGAAAGGTTATAGTGTATTGCATTGAAGTATTTATTTTGAGTTTCCTTTTAAATGTTTCAAAAGCAGAGTCAGTTGTGCCATGAACATGCATTGAACTAGCTCCTTTCAAAAATTTTTCCCAGAGTAAACAAAGAAACCAAACTGAAGATCTGTTATAATGGTACATTGTAGGGGAAAACAACTTTATGAGTCTTGTCAAGAATACTTTGCAAACTGCAATAAAAACCTTAATTTGTTAATTATCGTGAAATTGATCTAACAGTTCATGGACTCAAGCTACAATTACAACGAAAAGTAGTTTAATTAGATACAGGGATATATTATTATAACATTAAATTGACTGACACCGTGCTAGCAGAGAAAATCGTAATAACCGGTATTAACCTCACATGCTTTGAGCAGTACAAGATTAAATTCATTGAAAATGAAAGAGAAATTCCATTTAGAATTATATTTTAAAGATTTAGATTGTTTGATTACATATTTTATGCACATGTAATTTTTTAATGAGGTCTCTTTTATTCAGAATTTTTTTTTTATTCAAAAGGTCTGTCAAGTTCAAGGTTGTTAATCAAATTTTTCTGTATTAGGAATCTTTTCAATTTGTATGAGGCTTTTCCAAGACTTTGAGGAGGCAAAGAAAGGCTTTCAGAAATATTCAAACATAAAATTAATAAGTATTTTACCAAGTCAGAATTTATCTTTTTCAGATACTTGATATTTGATTTCTTCTATGAAATAATTTTCTGACCACAATCATTTATAACTTTTACGCAGCTTGTCAAAATGCATGACCTCTTTTACCCTGTATAAAAATATGTTATTTGCTTGAATTTGAAACTGTTAATTTGAGCATAGCGGAGGGTGGATAGGGTTAAAAATTATTAATGTCCTTCACAGCAAATTAATAGCAAACAGTTTCAATTGTGAGTTTTACTTTTCAATGCAAAGGTTCTTTTTAATGCAGCTCTGTGTGAAATTATATCAGTCGTAAACAAACTTTGTTGTCACTGTTAAATTCCAAGATTTGTTAAATTAGGTGTGTTTTTTGTTTAATGTGTATGAAGGAAAACTTAAAAGAAAAACTGTTTATGGACCATGTTCATTGTCTGTAAAGGGAAACTTGATTTAGGACTTTGTAGTAGTAGTAGTAATTATGAAGTGTTGTAAGTATTGTATATTGGACACTATTTATTGAACAATACAAATTCTGTTTCATTCAGATTTAAACATAACTACAAGTTTTTTCACTTTAACAAACGCAATTGCAATTATATACACCTATTGTTAGACATTTCTATTGACCAAGTTCACTAGTGACACAGTATACCACATGGGTCTGTTGTTAATTAAACTTCAAATTCCATTCAGTAATTATAGATTTTGTTCTACCGAGCTTGTATCTTTTCATTATTTTCCGCTGATATATGTGTGCGAAAACAATGGGGTAAGTCGATCTGTACTTAACTTCTCAATTGAAAATTATCAATGATTAATAATGTATTAAAGCTGATGTTGAATTTTATTTTGAGAGAATTGTGACATAAATAGGGTTAGTTTCCAATACTTTATATTGACACAATAAATTTCTTTGAATATAATAATAACTTTTTTTTTTTTTTTAAATTTTATTGACTTCAAATTTTACACAGTAGCTGTGAGCGACTATAAGTTTACTGAGGAATGGTAGACTTATATAAGTCATATTGAAGAGCTGGGATATTTTTTGTTGCTGTAATAGTCAAAATTGTATTTTCAAAGAGAATGTTGCAGATCATTGGAAAAGACCGAATTTCTAACTCAATAATCCAGATGATAGATACACTCTAAATTAAGATTGTTGCATTTGTTTCTATTTTTGTTGTTATTTATTTAAAACAAAGAATATGGAATATATGCCAGAAAGACACGATCCACATCTTACATATGTTTCAAACAAATATTCAAAAACCAAATTTAACAACGTGTGAAGGGCTTTTTTGAATTTACCTTCATCAGGGGCCAAAAAAAGAAAAATTAATGAACTGTTAGGAATGACTAGTTACATTTATATACCAAATGAAATATACATAATACGAACGCTGATAGGCCAAATATAAAGATAACAGGCAGGGAATTTTACAAATTAAAATGTTGGAAAAATGTTAACTGTATCTTTCCAACATAATTCCAGTATTGTGTGAACAACTTAAGCATGGGAAAGCTCTTTACAACCTCCACTCAGCACCATCTTGTGCTGTGTTCACACTGAAACATTGAAATGTTAAACATTGGTTAAATGCATATTTGATAATGTGAATTAATTTGCCTTAGGTGTGAATGAGGTTCTTATTTGTTTTTAAAAATTGGAATAAAAATTAGAATTGAGACTTGCTGTAGGATGATGTTTTAATCGACCTTTTCATCCATATATTCTGAATTCTAATTTTGGCCCCTAGTTTGTCCAAAGAAGGTAAATACAGAAAATCATTTTACACACAATAGAATTTGGCTTTTCTCTGTTATCAACCTATATAAGATATGGATCGGCATATTACATATTCTTTCTTTGAAATTGGTGGCATTTCTTGTCTTTAATTATAAACCTCCTCGGAAATCTTTTATGTATTTGAAAGAGAAATGTTTTGACTAACCTAATTTTAACCAACCAGCATAATTTTTTTTGTTGTTGACTCCTTTTACCTTGCTAGACTTTGGTACACACTGTTCTACAAATTAGAAATAACTATTATTTTAATAATATTGATTACCTTCAAATCTATTTGTAATTGCACATGTTAATTAAATTTTACCCTTGTCTGTACATCCCTCAGATTTTATCAAAAATTTCATGGCTTGTGTATGTTGGATTGATTTGATAATTAATCTTAAACATCAGGTTGGGTTGTACTGTGTCTCCCCTTTTCGGGTCTGACGTATGTCTACTTCCTGTTCGCAGGGACAGGGCATCTGTGTCCAGTGGACATATTTTCTCTATGTTCACTAATGTTATTGCAAATACAATATATTTATTGGACCTGAACTAACTTTTTGCTGCAGTTTCCTGTATTAATAAATGAACTGGAGTTAAATCTGGTGATAAAACTGGTGTTGTACATCTTGTATTATACTTCTAAATGTAAAAGTTTAAATCAACACTGACCTTTAATAACAGATGAGTTTAATCAAACAATTAGATTTGAAATGTCCCACCACATAAGAACAATACCTTTTGTTTTTACTTTACAACACCAGTTCCACCAATATAGAAAAACTCATGGAGCTCATCTCCCACATACCTCATATTGTATTTACCTTGAATCAAATCACTAAGTGTTTAAACAATGAACTCGACAGACAGGAAGTCAATTTGAATCTTTATTTGGTTTCTTCTATTAAAACATACAGTGTACCACGTTATACTGCCCCTGTATAATAGTGGTTCCTTACTTATCCCCACATTTTTACAAGGTCCCTATTTCCAAAATTGCTATAGTTTCCATCTAAATATTCTCTCGCTCTATCGCCACCCTTGCATATCGCCAGCATTTGGCCTTGTCTCCAAGGTGCCAATATAACATGGGTGCTTTGTACATGATACCCAGGAAAGGTATTTTGAAAATGATGATAGCACCCATATAGAAGTTTATTACATTGCATGTTGCAGTAATGGAAGGAAAGATTTCACAGAACCCACCCATATTTGTAATTTAAAATGTTCATTCCCCGAGTGTAATTTAATGTATTAAAGGAACAGCTCTTTACCGAAATCACATGTATTATTTCACAAAGCAGATAGTCCATTTAAAATTTGAATTGTTAGCATTTTTAAAACCTTGTTCAACTTGCTGTCTGGAAAATTTAATCCAGGATCTTTTACACCTTTTTCACCTGCAGTCAGAAATTTTAATCCAGGAATCAGTATGAAGCTTGCATTAAAAGACTGTTTTCAATAGAATGTCTGCATTAGATGTTTTATATCATTTCTTTGGATTAAAGCAGTTTTCGATTTGAAATAATCAATAATTTTTTCTTGTTATTGGTAATTTTTCGTTACATTTTTATTTCCGCATACGATCAAACTTCAAATTGACAGTCTAAAACACCATGGGTACCTCCATCCACTTTTTCAGGTCAATAATCATTCTTTGAATGTGTTGGAATCTTGATTATTTAAACATTTTGTTAACTTGAACAATTTGAATAAGAACAGTGAGAGTTTGAGTATTGTACTTTACCCTGGGCTTTTACACTGGTCCCAACTAGCCAATTAATATTGCACGGTCCCTTACCCAATAGTAGAGTTTGAGTATTGTACTTTACCCTGGGCTTTTACACTGGTCCCAACTAGCCAATTAATATTGCACAGTCCCTTACCCAATAGTAGAGTTTGAGTTTTGTATTTTACACTGGTCCCAACTAGCCAATTAATATTGCACGGTCCCTAACCCAATAGTAGAGTTTGAGTATTGTGCTTTACCCTGGGCTTTTACACTGGTCCCAACTAGCCAATTAATATTGCACAGTGCCTTGCCCAATAGTAGAGTTTTCAATTGCTTCAGGCATAGGACCATTGGCTCATCACAAGGATTGCACCATTAAAATTGACTACTAATAAATAGCTACAATATTGTAAATAGTGTCTTAAAAACCCTAATCAAATAAATACCGGTACATATTCATATCGCCAATATTGACTGGTAATACTTGTTTAAGTGTAAAGAATCATGGTTCAGGTATGTCAATTCTTCCAGGATGTTTATCACCATCAGTTAATTGATGATGGATTATTTTATATTATGAAAGGAAATTTTAAGAACTGTGATCACATCCTTTTGATGTTGTTAGCAATAAAGATGAATAGACACTGCTTTCTGATCAGGATGACACAATATTTTTATCTCTGCAGGATGCAATTCTTTATATAATGACTATTTAAATTAAAGGTTCTTTGTATGCATTGTTGAACACAGACATGTTTCCCCTTTTTTTTCTTTTTACTGGCATATTAAAGAAAAATCCTTAAATACTGCAAACTTGTCTAAACTAAACCATGAATTAACAGCAAACTTCTAAGCTACACTCTGAATAAACTGCAAACATGTCTTAACCAAACCCTGGATAAAATGCCAACCTGTCTAAACCAAACCCTTTTTAAACTGCAAACTTGTCTAAACCAAACCCTTGATAAACTACAAACCCTGGTTTAACTGCAATTTTGTGTAAACATTACCAACTTTTCTAAACCAAAGCCTGGAAAAACTTCAAGCTGGTCTAAACTGAACCTTGGATAAACTGCCAACTACCAAATCCTGGATAAACTACAAAATTGTCTAAACTCTGGATAAACTGCAAACTTGTCTGAACCAAACTTTGAAAAAATTTTATTTGTTTAAACCAAACCCTGGATAAAATGCACACTTATCTAAACCAAATCATGGTTAAAATGCAAACTTGTCTAACCAAACTCTGAATAAACTGCAAACTTATTTCCCACAAAAAACCAGCTGTTTTTAAGGTATTACTAAGAGAAATTTGTAGACCTTCTATTTTAAATTTTTATCTGACAAATTTGGGGTTTCTAATAGCAAAATGTGGATTTTGCTGTCAGCTTTGGTATCACTTGTTGAGCTGTGCTGATAGTATTTCTAGTTGATTTAAGGTTGATGTACACCAAGAATCTGTGACTTGAAGAAATAGATATGTGTTTACCATTTATAAAACCTCTTAAAATTGCAAAATTTTCCTGATTTTATTCTTTTTTTGTCATTGCAGATGGTGCAAGTGGTCAAAGATGGGCATTTAACAGACATGAGAATGATGAAGATTTTGTGTCACGGTATGACAGAATGACAGATGCCACGAATGATTACAGTGTTTTTACCTCAAATCTTCCAGGTAGATATGACAAAATTAAACTGTACTGGCTGGTGACATAATCTCACCAAGTACCCATTTCACCAATGCAACCATTAAAGAAAACAGAACAGATTGAATATTATTTTACACAAAAACAGCATTTGGTAATATAGATATTTGTCTTTCCAATTCACTTTTTATATGACTTTTTTCCATATGGAAACAAATTTTGTTTTAAGAGTACACTGCTGTATGACAAGACTGTCAGTCATATTAAAGAATATTCTTCATAGAAAGGCTGGCTTTTAATAGGGGAAAACCATCCACATTTTGATAGTCACTGGTGGTAGCATGTTTGGAGAGTGGGAGACTGTGGTTTAAATCAAACTGGATCAAAACAGAGACATAGGAAAATGTTTTAAGCAGATTTGCTGTGTAGGAAACAAAGACTGGTTGATTCCAAGTCAGCATAATATGTCTGATGTTTTCCTTTGAACTGTTATCTTATGAGCAAAATCAACTCAGCATATTGGTCTAGTACAAAGCAGGGTTTTACTGGACAGAAATGAGTTTACACCTTGAAATTAACATATATATTTTTCATATAAAGCCACATTTTTCAGATAATCAAAAAATCCTTTCTTGTCAGATTTTGATAAAATTTACACAGCTGAATGCAGAATATTTTTAGCTTTGGTGTTTATTTGTCTTTCTGATTTCAAAAATTGATTTTAAACAGGAAAAATTCGGATGTCACCATTATTCTAGGAAACTGTTAAACCATAATTTGGTTTAAATCATTCATTCTTTAACATGGCAATTCAGAACATTATTTAACAAAAAAACATTAAAACTGATACTTGATGTAAATTTAATCAAAATTGAATAAGAAACGACTTCATAATTATTTATCTAGGCACTGGAATGGTCTCCAGGGCTAGACCAACAAAGCTGACCAAGCTGAATCTGCATGAAATATTTGCTACTGGATTTTAAGGCAACCAACAACCAACCAACCATAATAATTTGGGGGGAAAATTAGGTTTTACATGAAATGCCCCCTACATAAAGGAATATTTGGATTGGGACCTCATTTATTTCCTAGGACTATGCTATTTAATTTTCTCCTAAACACATTGATTTTCTATGTAACATATTTTTGAAAGAATATTAGTAATTTTCATATTACAAGCCAAGATTAAATTTACAACTGGTATATATCAATATTTAATGACAACAGTGAAAGCCTACTTGATTAACGTTAATATCAATAAAGTTTCATTTTCTGCCATTTTTTTACTGTTTAAATTTGAAAACTGTTAATTTATATGGCTAAATAAATACATGATATCCGAGACTTTTTATTAGAGTTTTCATATTATATAGAGGTTTGTTTACACTTTATCCTTTGAGAAAAATGTCACACAAGTAGGTTTTTTTTTAGAATAAATAATATTTAGATGAAATTCTTTAACTCATAAAATATTTCTTCTATGTAAATATTGTCTTATTCATATTGTTTGACCCAATTAGATTCATAAAAAAATGTTGTTTATGCCGATTTGAAAGGATTGAACCAAGTTAAAGTTTAAAAATTATATATAAACAATTCACTTTCAATAAAAATTAATTGTGTTGGTGAGTGGGTGCTAACATAGTTGATAGTGGAAAAGGAGATCTGTTATGATTATGAAAATGAAATGATATGGGGTAAATGTCAGAGAGACTGCACTCCAACCATGAGAAACACAGAGGAATTAACAAATCTAGTCTCCACAAGGCCATCAATGAGGGTGGAATACCACGCCTTGTGAAAAGCTCTAAATGACCCCAAATAAAAAATCCTGTATGTAATACATCCCTAAAAAATGCCAGTAATGTTTCAGTCAGAAAACAGGCAGATTCCAGGACCCAAAGTCAATCTAAGTTCTAATGAATGAGAAGTATTGTTTTTTTTTTCTGTGGTCCATGTCTTGTAGTAAAACTTTTCCTATTAGGCCAGATCATCTTAGATTTAAGACTCTATTCCATCTTGACCCAAAAAGTTAGTCTGTGCTGTCAAATTTTGCTTTATTTAACCTTGTAAATTGTGGTCAATCCACCATTTAATGACAGTCCAGTAAATGTTAAAAGCTTTCATATGACTGCTGGACAGAGGACTAAGGCCAAAATTAATATATTGTTTGTTTCCCATTTCTGACCCACCCAAAAATATCCCCTGGACACAAAATTTTTTATTGGCTTCCATATTAAAAATTTTTTTTTTCTTTTTTTTATTTTCCACCTTGCAGCATTCGTATACAGTTATTATTTTCTAGAAAAAAACATTATGACAG
Source organism: Geukensia demissa (assembly GCA_034783895.1). Lineage (NCBI taxonomy): Eukaryota > Metazoa > Mollusca > Bivalvia > Mytilida > Mytilidae > Geukensia > Geukensia demissa. Next base: position 1,278 of record JARWCS010221850.1, on the reverse strand, counting down.
ACTTAAATAAAATTATTCAGCTATCTACCTACCCAAACTTCTTCGGTTAGAGTCGGAAAAGGGGAAACAATATTTTAATGTTGTCCTGATAAAATTTGTGAAATTTTTAAGGAACTCATAACTTGCATAAAGATAAGATTCATGTAAATATAAAAATTTGGGGTGGAGCCCTTTATAGATGGTGATTTAGGGATGAGAGTTTAAACATTTACTTGATCTGGCCTAACATATTATGAAATTTCAGTAAGAAAAAACAGGTTTATGTTAGGTGTCCACCCTTCTTCAACTTGTACGTAATTGTTCGGAAGTGAAAGTGGCCATAAATTTAAATAGACTTCTACTTCAGTAAAAATAATTTGAAAAGAAATTTTTATTATGCATAAATTTTGAATAATTCATAATACGACATGTATATTTTAGATTTTAAATATGCTTTAATAAATCAGTTATGAATTGATGTAAACATTTTATTTAAAATCAATGATGCACTTTGGAGTTGTTGATGTTGACTAAAGGCTAAGTATATGCTTTAATAAAGCTTGTGCATTGACCTTATTTTTTAAATATATCCATATAAAGATCAGACTTATCAAGTTCACAAATTTGCATTTATTAATGTAACAGCTTTTGTAAAATTTGACAGATATTTTATTGATAAGATTGAAGAATCTGTCAAATTTGTCATGTAAGAACTTTAATAATATGTAAAAAAAGATCTGATTAATTAAAAATAAGTCATGAGAACTCTTGAAAATATTAAAAATCTGACATCTTTTTAATAGCATAATTCTATATATTCTAAGTATGTTTAAACATAAATATTAGAGATAATTAAAGCTAAGGTTTTATTTACATCTCTGTGATTATCTTTCAATAAATTCATGTTTTATGACCTAAAGCAGCTTTTAACTTTTTGGGGTTCAAGCTATGTAAATTTTTATCTGATTCTGTATAGATTTTTGGAAAGGTTCTTTGAGCAAGAATTTTGCAATGAGTAAAACTATTGAAATGTTGGTAAAATTTTTAGTTTTAGTAGGGCTAAGAAGTAGGGGTGTAACGATATACTGGCTAATTGATATATCACAGTATTTTTTAGTTCGCCTCTACGAAGTAGAGGGGGACTATTGGAGTACCCTCGGCGTCCATGTCCGTGTGTGCGTCCGCGTCCACAGCCAGATCTTTGAAATTAAAATACCTACAATCATATTACTTGGTATGCAGATGCATGAGGTCATGACCTTTCACCACACCAAAAATTGAGGTCACATGACCTATATT
>JARWCS010221630.1:0-13683 GCA_034783895.1 Geukensia demissa | reverse complement strand
CCTGGTGTATCTTTATCAATACCCAATTCCTTTATTAGGCAGTTTAGGTAATGAGCTTTGCATACAAACACTATGTTCTTTGAAGCTTTGTCTGCAGGGATCGATCAAATACATATATTTTGATCAAATATATCACCGTTGAAAACTTATAGTTAATGACAAACGTTTCTTCAGCGCCTGGACGAAAGTTTCTGTTTAACTCGATGTACCCAATCATTGGCATGGTAGGGAAATATCCCGCTACACTTCCGAGCATATTTATTGCATCACCTTTTGTAAATTATAAAATAAATAAAAAGACATAAGAAAAGGTAAAAAATGACCAAAATGAAATTATGTTCAAATATAAATGGAATTTTTTAGTTCATTTGACCAGAACTGTAATCATTGAGAAGTCTTCAAAATTGTTTATGGATCTATATTCATTTGCAGGAAAAACTCATTTCTTAAGCTCTGCGAACTGTAGAATGAAAAAAAAAAAACATCAAGAATTAGTTACTTACAAAAATAAGATACACTTGCATTTTTTACGTTTTTATTTGTGTATTTATATTGTATGTGTTATCATGTCAAGAATTTATCATTTGTTTCAGTGCCAGATTATGTTGAAAACCTTAAAAATTCCGAAAAAACAACAAAATCCAAGTTTAGAAAAAGACGGAAAAGACAAATGGGAACACCAAAAATAGAACCAGAACTTCTGCTATTTGTTGACTTTGCATTATTTAAAGATTTTGGTGGAGACTCTAACGAATTATTGGAATATCTTTTGCATTTCTGGCATTCTGTAAGTAATCTTTAAATACACAATTAACAAACACACGCTTTCTATTTGGTTCGTTTTGAGTCGATTTTGGATCTCTCACAAAAGAATTGTACGCTGAACTCATTTTTTTTCGCTGTAATTATAATTAATATACACATATTTCTCGTGGTGCAAAACTATTATTTCAATCTAAACACAAAACTGCTTGAATTTAGTACACATCGAACATGTTATAAGTTTGTTTTTTAAGTTGTCAATTTGTCTTACAGGTAAATTGGAAATATCTTACAATTCCTTTGTCGGGAAAGTGGCCAATAATTGATATTAAAATAAGAGAAATAGGTGTTTTCAAAGAACCAAACGCCCAGCCATTTATTGAGTCTAGCAGAATGACTCCTGGAAGCAAATTATTTTCCTTATATGATGCAATGGACACTCTACAGAAATGGCTGGTTAAATACGAGAATGCTTTACCTTTACATGATATAGCTTTCCTACAAACGGGGTAAGAAGATCATTTCTATTTATCTTTACTCTCAAACAAAAATATATTGCACTGATATCTGTAACAATCACCTTGTCTCTACAGCTATTGCAAACTGGGTACTAGTAAAGGTCGTCTTTCCAACAAGATTTAAAGAACCCAAAATTAAATTTTTTTTAAATCTAGTTTATTATTTTAAACTTTTCATACTGTAAACTTTCCATATTCATGTGGTAAAATTCCTGCTTTCTGATAGTTGATGTGACACAGTTGACACCCTACTCTGGTCTACTGCCTGCTTTAAGTATCAGGAGAGGCTGTTCCTCCTGTTTTGTAGAGTCAGTGGATCTCAGGCTTCTTATTTTTCTGCTTTTTTACCTTTTCTTTGTTTAGACTTTGTCTTGTCTTCATGGACAATGCAATTCAGAATTCTCCTCTGGAATGTCAAACTGCGAAATTGATTAATGTAGCAGCATGCAAAACAAAAACTTTGAATTTTTATTTTTTCCAGAACGTTTTTCGATTTTAATGGTTTCTGTTATTCACACAAGCAATTCATATCAAAGAAGTTCTTAATGCAGCTTTGATCATTGCTCTGCAATTTTTTTATAGGGAAAACGCTTGTAGAAAAACACAACATGCAGATCCAATAGCTCCATGGGCCCCTAGTATACTTAGCGCACTTAGACACAGATTACCTCTTAAAACTATAGAAACTGTGGACGATGATGAATGCATAAAGGGAACTGCAGGTAGGAATTGAATAACTAAGTTATGTCAAGTGATCTTATTCCTGGTAATATTATTGTATTCGTATATTTTCAAGACGATTGTATTATATTTTACTGGAATAGTCTTTATTGGAATAACGAGAGACTAGAAATATATAATGTAACTTATTATATCTAAATACGTATAGTTTTAAAATAGTTGTATTTATAAATCTATAAATGAAACATGATTTATAACAAACCTAAAACGATATATTTGAACAGGTGTGGCATATGTACGTGGAGCTTGTCTGTCCGCTCCATTTCTCCGTGGCAATGCTTTTAATTTTGGAATTGGCGAAGCATCTACAAGTTTCAATGGAATTATAATAGCAGCACATGAAGTAGGGCATTTGTAAGTATTTTATTAAATTTCATTTTAGTCTTTTTCAAATATCTCGTAAAATTAAACAAAATGTTTAGATTTTCATTTTTATTCGAATACCTTAGGTAGACAAATTAGGCCTTTGGCCAAAAGAACAGACACGGAAAACAAACAACGGAACAAAAAATAAACACCAGAAAACTATAAGCAAAACAAAAATACTATTGTGCTTCTTGTTGTTCAGTTTTATCTGGAACTTACTTATTCGAGTTAACAGCCTAAAACACGGTTTAAAAGGAAATGTGATCAATTTGATTTATTTTCGCATCAAGGCTTTACTTTTTGGTATTGTCCAGAAAAATGAATCTTAAAAATGCTGTTATTAGTAGGACTTTCAATGTTTGGGTCGCTAGCTTACCCATTGAAGGTTTTCCAGAAAAGCTTTTTACGCAGATGATTTTATAAGAGATTTAAAAAATGTAAATGAGGAATGAGTTGCTGTAATTTATTCCATATCTTTGTTTTTATGACAGGAAGAGGGTAGTACCAACCGTATTCATTTTCTTTAGCAAACTTGTTCATTTTTGTAATTCTTCAAGTTATTTTTTTTAATATCTTTTCTACAAAGAATTAAAGAAATGCCTGTAAAATGCACAATAGCCATACTGAAAACTCATCTGCTTTTAGATTAGGCGCATACCATGACGGAGAGGCAGAGGCCGGAGCCTGCTCTACACAATCAGGTTATATAATGAGTTATACTAGGGATGACTCGTACAAGTTCAGCAGATTTTCTCAATGCTCAATAAAAAGTTTTCAGAATTTTCTCAGGTAAGTACATCCATATTATTCTTATTGGTTTTAAAATAATAAATTCAGCTCGTATATCATTGATGCAGTTTCAACAATAAGTCCTGGTACCTTATTGTAATTATTTGACAATGAGACTCAAAATTCAATCAGTCAAAATATTGAAGTAGTTAACTTATTCTTTTACTAGAAGATGGCATTAATTTTTAGTAAAGATTTATCCCACGTATTTTACTTTAAATATAGTTTTTTAATTACACAGAGTGTCATAATGATGTTTATTTCAATAGTTATTTATTTTCCTTTGTTAGGATGGAAAGGGCAAAATGTCTTTTACAAAGATACAGCAGAGAATCGTTGCAATTCCCCACAACATTTCCTGGAAAATTTATGGATTTAAACCAACAATGCAGACGTTTTACAGGTGGACCTCCATGTGAAGTCAGTTTTTTTGTACATTTTTTTAATATAACTACCCATATTATTTTTGTACGAATTTTACCAAAGAATTTTACTTATATCATTAATTGCTTTAAAAAAGTTCAGATTGTTTTCATATTTGATTTTTGTTTGTTTTCATCATTGTTGCGGATTTTCACAGGAAAGTTTATTCGTAACTTGCTACTCAGCCTAAAAAGTCATAACACTGATAATTTGATGCCATATAAACCAAATGTTTGAAAGATACAAAATAACAAGACTCATTCATAAATATAAACACATTTTGACTACATCGTGCATAGTTTATTAAGTAAATACCAAAAGGATATGACGAACTACTAAACGTTTTGTAGGAGGGCCCAACACAGTGTGAACATCTTTGTTGTGACGACAGAAACGGAGAATGGAGATATACTAGATCAGAACCTGCCGTAGATGGAACATCATGCGGAACAGCAAGGGTATGTTTCAAATTGTAACAATAAAATTATTCTATAACAAAAACATATACGTTTCCGACTTCAAGCAAGTTTAAAACAGAATTACACCCTTGTCTTTAAAATTGTGAAAACTGTATGGTTTTTGCCATAAAAAACTTTAATCACATTGTGAATATATCATGAAATTAATCAACCGTTCATGAAAGAAGGGTAATATTTCTAGAATTTCTCTTTTAGTAAATATATTTGAAACAAAAAATAAAAACATATAATAGTTATTATGTGAATTGCTAAATTGATAAAGAACTGCTTGTCGATGATTATCACGTAATCATTAATCACAATAAACAATTTGTCTCTTAGAAACATTCCAAAGTAGTGAAACATAACTGATTGATCATTTTTTTGGTTTTACAGGTTTGTCTAAATGGGCAGTGTGTTCCACTTTCTACAATAGGGCGGAAATAATGTAAGTGGTTTAGGTGATCTATTAGTAAAAAACTGAAATGTCAGCGAACACATTGAAAAGTGCTTAGTTAAGACATTTACTAATTACTATTCAGGTGCACAAAGAAATGCGTACAGTTCCTTGCGTTCGAGTCCACACCTGTTCTTGCGAAACTTTCCATGTTTTGGTGATTGTGTTTATTGTGTTAATAATATTTTTACTGTTTGTCTGTTTTTTTTTCACATTTTGAATTCAGGTTTTTGTAAGTTTTGTTTAATGAGTGTGTGCAGGAAGGACCTTATTTGGCCTTCTTTTTCAGTAAATATTATAATTTGTCACACATCTTTTTTTTCTTTTACATTTTAAAGTTCAAACACTGGAGCAAGAATTATAAAAATATTTTTTCCAAATTCGAACATGTTAATGGTTATTTATGACCACAAAAATACCCTTATTTGAGGAAATCTATCAAATTTCGTGGGGGAAAAATGATGCCTTTAAGGCAGTATTTGTGACTAGAAAAATTAGCGCACAGCGCTACCATTTGTTTTCGTTATTCATTTGTTTTTCAAAGGAGTATATCATTAAAAACGGGTCCTTGTGTTCTGCCTGAATAGCTGCATAACCCCGGTAAATAAGCATTAATATTGTGAGCTCAGCCCACTTTATATACCACGCGTTATTATTTATCAAAAAACTAGTTTCCATCGGTATGGAGCATTTTGCTTGCGGAATATAATTTTGGTTTTAATGCTACTGAAAGCTTATCAAAATCCATCATATTTATTTAACATTGGTAAACTTCTATTTTCAATTTTGAGATTAGTCAGTTGAACGCTGTAGGAATAGTTGAAGACACAATCATTTGATGTGATGGGCTAAAACATTCAAAGTTCAATAAGGGACGGGTGTTGCGCGCAAGAGAGGGGGTGCTTACCCTTTATGACAACCGATCACAGCCCTTTTGATATGGGAGTTCGTGGATTCCTTCCGGATTTGACACAAATTGACACTCTTGATTTTGACCTTCTGATTTGACACCGATTTTGATATTAAGGAAACCAGGACGGGTGTTGCGCGCAAGATAGGTGATGCTTACTCTTCATGAGCACCTGATCACACTCCTGTTTTGTAATGGAGTTCGTGGATTCCAAGTCTTTGTTCCTGTTGTTTTCGTTTTTTATCTTTTAGTTTGTTTGAAATTTGTCTTGTCTCTTTGGACTATGCAATTCTGATCTCTCACATTGGTATTCTACACTGGACTTGACAGTCTTGGTCGTATTTTACTCAAAGTTTGTTTTCACCAACTTTTGACAACCGAGATTTCCATAATCTTGCAACAGTTTCAAAAATATATTTATTTAAAATTCTGGGATATCTTCAGATTCATTTTTACTTTATGTCAATTGATCTGAAAAGCTTAGATTTGGACACATATGGCCCTTATGTGGATGTAAAAATGATCAATAATTTACACAATGCATATCCACCACCTTTTTAAATATAGGACAGTTAACAGTTCATTGTAAAGATTTTTTTCTTATATTGAAACATGTAAATACAACGTTAGCTTGTTTTTTGCAGGTTCATGAACTCTTAGACACTTGACAATCATCCGTCTCACATCTTAATATTAAAAGACTATAGTTTTCTTGACAATATATGCTGTGATGTGAAAGTAGAATGTCTCCACTGACTTACAGTGATCACTGCAAATCACTGCAACTTTATACAGTGCCGTGTGGGACAAATCGTGAAGATCTCACAAATTAAACGATGACTTTGAAATCCAGTTATGAAGTGAATATTGTGATGACCGAAAACATTCTGTGTGTCATTTGATGACATCTATTCGTATAAAAGATTCATATAAGCTATAGACCGTGAAACCAGATGTAGATGAGCTGGTTTCGACTTTTCTCTTATTCCACTCAGGTTTTACTCTCAATGGAACTTCCAAGTAGTTGCATATTTTATTGATAACATTTAGATGAAAGAATTACAGAACTGATTCCTTCTTTTTATGAGGGTTATTATTAGTTCTGGTTAAAATTATGTTGAATCATTCTTTTTTTCTTAGATTTAATTCCGTATTATATTAAAAATGTGTTCTTTTGAAATGTTGTCATAATTAAATCAAGCTCAAATGTACAGTGGTATTGCTTGTACAACACATACGTATATACAAATGAAACATCTTCTGTTTTACGAAAATACCATCACAAAACTGAGATACTACTGAACGCGCTTGAGATGAGTCAAATAACAAAACCAGTTAGAATCGGATGAAAAAAAAATCTCATCGCCTGCTAAAATATCTAAAAATCGGTAACGCTACAAAAAATTCATTGTGTAATTTTTGTTGCATTTCTATGAGGAATAATTAAATTTTATGAAAAAAAAAAATACAATATTATGCGAAACTCAATCCCCCCACCTTGACCCCTTTAAACCCGAAAAGGGTAAGGGATAAAAAACATCCTTTGACATACGACTGAAGGCTCTCAATTAGATGAATCAAATGAAAAAAACCATCAACATCTGATTAAAAGTAACCATTTCCTGCAAAGTTGTCCTTTTTACCCTTTGACCCCTTACAAAAACTGTTAAATGCTACAAAAAAAAACTTTAACATACTTAGAATTGTTGTGGCAATTTTCATCAGGCATCATTAAAAACCCGTCAAAATCTGATGATTAAAAAGTTCTATAATTAGGACGTAGCCGTTTCTCGTCCCCGTATATCTTAACAATGATAAGTAATGGGTCACAGTGGATGTGGTATTGTGGGCTTTGTCATGGATAATACAAAAAAAAGCCATCAGATTCCCACAAAAACTTGAAAACTGAAATGATTAAATTGATAAAAACATCTGGCCTCTCCTTAAAAACGGACAGGGCTAGATCATCCAAAATAATCACAACCTTTATTTAAAAACTGGACATCATCCTTTTGAAATGGATCAAAATAATAGAACAATTCTTGAAGGGCAGCCCATAACATAATATGACTGCATAATTTTTGGCGTCGTATGAAAATTAATTGAAAACATCTAACTACTAAACCAAGAGTTTTTTTAATATTGTCAATTGGAATTATTTGATTTTTTTGTTTTTATATTTGTTTAATTTGTTGTTTCAACTTGTTGGTTAACTTCAATATATTGTTTTGATGAAAAAAATTGAACTGTTTGTGTGATGGTTCATAACATGCTGTAATAAATGATATCTCATGATTTTGTTTTAAAACCTCCTGATTTGTTTTTAAAGCATATTTGGAACAGAATATTTCCACATTGTATCCAGGTTTGTTTTCCACATTATATATAATGTTCTTTCACTGAATAGTTCTAAATTTTGTGATTATGTTGATCATCCATTTCAGATCATTTCATTGAACACGAAATCAAATACTACAGAAACAGAAACGTCTGCGTCATACTTAGACTAACACCTAGAAATATTGACAGTAAGGGCCGGTTAAGATCAAAACTTTACGACAAAAGAGATAAATTTGATTTTCCAAAGTTTAACTTCCTTTCACGTGTAGCAACATTCTAGTGGCACCTGCATACGGAGTGTGAATTTCTCAGTTGATATGACACATGTGACACTCCAGGGCTTTTGCTTCCTTTCAGTGTTTAACTGACAAATTGTTGATTCTGAAAAGAAAACTACGGAACATGGGATATTTGGTGGAAAGTTTAAATCTTACTCCGATGACTTTTCCGTCGCCATCATGATTTGGTTGACCAATATGAAATATCCATTTCACAAATGACAATGGTTATCTTCCTACTGGCGTGACTAAGAAAATCGTTTTTATAGCGGCTTTGACTAACATGAATTGTCAATAAACAACGACTATGCCTACTGGGTAACACGAAGGATGATACTAGTGGTGCAGGAGTTGTTTACCCTTCCAAAGCACCTGAATTCACCAAAGTTACTGTTGGTTTCGTGTTACTCCAGCATTAGTATTCAGTGTAGTGTTGTGTATACATTGTCCTCTGTCTTTTAACTTAATGATGTCTGTCTGCCTCTGTTATGTTTGGTGGGCGCTTTTTTCGGACTGTCGGCGTTCCGGTGGGGATCAGCTGTATGCCACTTCTCGCCGATTTATTCCTTCGTTCGTATGAAGCTGACTTCGTGCGGAGCCTTCTGCAAGGGAAGGGGAGAAGGTTAGCTTGGTCTTTTCGTTTCACGTTCCGCTATATGGATGATGTCCTTTCACTGAAAAACTCTAAATTTGGTGACTGTGTTGGCCGCATCTGTTTGGTCGGGCTTGAGGTCAAGGATGCTATAGGGACGGAAGGGTCTACTTCCTTCCTGGACTTACATCTAGAGGTTGACAGTGAGGGCGGGATTTTACGACAAGAGAGATGAATTTGATTTTCCAATTCGTGTCTAGCAACATGCCAGCCGCACCTGCATACGGAGTGTAAATTTCTCAGTTGATACCCTTCTCAAGAGCTTGTGCTTCCTATCAGGATGTTATTGATAGAGGGTTGCAGCTGACGGGAAAGCTTCTGAGCCAAGGGTTTCTCGGTGAGAGATTAGAGTCATCACTCCGGAAGTTTTTCGGTCGCAATCATGATTTGGTTGACCGATTCGAAATATCCATTTCACAAATGACAATGGATATCTTCCCACTGTCGTGAATACAAATCCGATACTATACCGGTTGTGACTAACATCGATTCTGACTACACACCGGCTTTGTCTACTGAGTAACACGACGGGTGCCACTTGTGGAGCAGTAGTTGCTTACCCTTCGGAAGCACCTGAACATCCTGGTTTTTGTAGGGTTCATGTTACTCCAGCTTTAGTGTAGTGTTATGTGTTCTCGTATGTTTGTCTTCCGTTTCAATTTGTAGGACATGGTCGTGGCTGTCGTCCGAATTAACAATTTCTCTCTGCCCCTTTGGTATCTTCGAATTCCTTTTGATATCTTTGAATTTATTTTGCATTGTACGATAAACAAAGACAAAGAAAAAAGCACAATGACCTTGCAGATTTTTAAGCCTTTCCGGGAAGGTAAATTAATAGCAAAATTATAAAACTCTACCATATTTATATAATACCGAATTACAGTGCAGAAAATGCAAACAGATGTGGTCGACAAATAAAAAACAAGTATCAATGATATGGGCCCACAAATTTACAAACTTTTTCTGTATACTACCCTTAAACATGTGATAAATCTACGTCTTTTTCTTTGTTTTCGTTTCCTTTTTCTTTGGTCTTTGCTATCATTTTGTTACTATCATTAAGATATTTCTGGAAAACAAAATTAATCAACAAGCATTATACCGGATGTAACATTATCTAATACCTTATATCTTGTTTTCTATTAACTGTTTTATCTTAATTTGTGTCAATTATTAAAAACCTTAGGACAATGTGTAGATTATTGTAATTTTCTTCTTAGATATCATCTCTGTAACAAGTTACAACATTAGGTAATAATGTTTAAATACAAGAGTGAAAATAAAAATGAAAAGGTATGGGGTAAATGTTACGGAGACTGCACTCCTACCACGAGAAAAACAGAGGTCTCCACAAGGCCTTCACCAAGGTTGGAATACCATTCCTTGTGAAAAGCTCTAAATCCCCCGTAATAAAAAAATCGTGTATGCGTAAAGTAATACTACTCTAACCTGAATATTATCAAAAATGTACATGTTACACAGCAATAAACAAAAAGAAAAACCTATCACCACAATTCCTGACTTCGGACATGGAATGGTTTTGTTGCATTATGCCACACTCGAATTATATCAAAATTCACCAAATCTATTCCAGAATGGTAAACATGTATTTCAAAGTCTTTGCTCAATTATGTTGCAAAACTATTTCAAGTTTAGTATATAAACGATGAATAATATAATATACACTTACCATTAATCCTTTACTCATATAGTAAGGCTTTGTCTGACCGTCATTCCTCTCACAGTCTTCACAAAAACACAAAAATATTGTGTCTATGGTAACCTATAGTATATTTAAATGTAAATTTATTCAAAAAGTTATCGAAAAAAGTTTCTTTTTAAATTACAAAAAAGTGATAAAACTATATTCGTTCAAAACAGGTTGGAATAAAGCTAATTTCTGTCCCACAAACGATTTTTTATTCTGGTATTTTGTTATATACAATTATAGTTTCAATAGTTTCATGCAATTCATGATAAAGTTTTCGTCTTGACACCATAGAGCGCACGTCAGACTTACACTCATTCTGGAATATTTTGTGTATTTTTGACACTGTACCAAAATGTATAAAAATTGTGATTGGTCTCGAATGTTTTCTGAACTAACAATTTATCAAGTCCATTTTTTGAAAACTATTTGATATCAAGGCGTTGAATGCATCAATTTTGGCACTAAAACTAAGGGATTTTCAAATATTGGCACAACATACCCTAAATCAACATCAGAAAAGTACAATTGTTGCTTTTTAAAAAAGCCTGACATGGTTTTGCATTTAAATGTACATGTAGTAACTTATGACGTCATAATCATGGGCTAAATTCAAAATATATTGAAAATTTAGCTATTCTTTTGGAATTTTATACGGTTTTCGTTAGAATTAGAAATGACTGTATTCGTGTTCGTTCATAATATTTACATATTAGGATGTGACTAACAGACATACAAAGCATATTAAAAATGTGGAGCCAAAAAGGGCCTCATTCTACATTGTACTTTCGGCATATATATATAGCTTCTGCATTCGTCAGATTTGACCCGAAATAATGATCATGTTCCTCGGTATAGTTTCTTTTCAAACGTTACGTTTTAACTACTAGACGTTAAATCATTTTGTCAACGAAGCGCACAAAACATTCATCTGTCCGTGAAAAAATATCTTAGACCTTACCACCTCCCCAATTCACTCATATCCGAGCGATTCTTGCCTAAAGAAAGAGACCGTATGAATCTTGCCTCACGAAAGAGACTGTCTTTATTACATGCTTTGATAATTAAACTTCGAAGTGCTGTTTCCCATTGAAACCAAACTTCCTGTATTGTAAATGAGTTCGAATGGTCCAAACTTCTGTTCATGATTGTTGATAACATGAATTCTATATCCTTTACCCTTATCTGGCTTCAATTTCATTAAACATCTAAGTTTGAGGATTTCCTCAATTCAAAACTGACCAATCAAATGAGACCAATTTCAATATTTGAGGAAAAAATTAGATTGTGAAAATCTCAATTTGAGATGTTCTATGAACTGAAGCTATTTGTTCTGGATAACTTCATGAGTCAAGATGATATTTCTAATTCGTAGAAAATTACATCACTCACAATATCTTACCTCATAGACAAGAAGGAAACAATGAGCCACTGCAAAACCGAAAGCTCCTGCTACTGTAAGTGGTACCCACATATAGTTAATATCTTGATTGTGCTGTAACAATTATTGTTACTATAATCAGTTATATGATAAAATGTTTGGAAAGATATATTATTAAACTGTATTTCTCACCCGGTCGTAGAAACAGCAACGGTGTCGACTTTTGTAACTGCGGTCAAATTACAGATTTACTGATGCTGTAAATATATAGTTAATTTATTTTATCGGGTAAGGAACTGTGTTTTCCCAATTTTTAATTGGGGAGGATGCATTCACAAAAAGACTATGTTTCCACTGTTTAAAATAAGTTATATTTTCAAATATCATCGTTCCCACCGCCTATATCAGCTTGCTGAACACATCCATAAAATTCTGTCAAAAGACGAGTGTATCAACGGTAAGCAGGATATATCAAGGGTGAGCAGGATATATCAAGAGCTTCTCCCAACTTTTCAGCAGTTTAAAGCTTGTTTGACATCATGATATTTCTTTTAACCATTTTTCAATGAAATTTTATAAGGTCTTTCTTTTAACAAAAACTTGTTCCTTATAAATGTCGATTAACAAACAAAAATCCCCTTGAAAATACGTTTTCCTGACTTCTTGGTATATCCTGTTGCGACTATTTTTATAATCCAGGCACGATCTTTTACCAAAAAGGGTCTGAACAGCACAACCTGCAGACAGAAATTTCATCTACCTATATTTTGTTAAATTTTATTGAAAATTAAAACGGTAACCTAGTAATCGATGTACATTTTCGGCGTTGCTTACATAAATGACATTGATGATTTAACTGTGAGGTCATGGACAACATTTCGCGGAATTTGTTTTGTTGACAAGCTTTTCTTCTGTATGTATATAATACTAAGCGTGTTTGACTAAAAAGACTTATTTATGCATACATGATGATATTCCAATAGAAAAGAGAAATCTGGTTGTCGTAAATTCGTAATTACTAATTTAAATTACATTATTTTACTGCGAAGGAGTATTCACAGACAAATATCAGGACGTAATTTCCCTCAAAAAGTTTTTAAAATTTAAAAAAAAATGAGTATTTAAACATTATAAAGATGATAAATTAGCTATCGGATTTCTGAATCTCTAAACCCACCGCAGCTGATCGAAGGAAAACTCTCGGGAATGTGCTTTAAGTAGAAAAACCGCCAGAATTTTTCATTCATTTTACAACGTCAACGTAATTAGCAATATTCTATTCGAATCTATTTAGATAAATACCTTTCAATACAACATTATTATTGATATGCAACCGTTTATTTGAGTATCACCCAAAGCAGTCTTATTTGATATCAAGGCGTTGAGTGCATCAATTTTCGCCCTAAAAACTAGGGATTTTCAAATATTGACAAAACATACCCTAAACCAACATAAGAACAGCTTTTTAAAAAACCCTTACATGGTTTTGCATTTAAGTGTACATGTACTAACTGACGTCATAATCATGGGCTAAATTAAAAATGTATTGAAAATTTCACTATTCTGGTGGAATTTTATATGATTTTCGTTAGAATTAGAAATGGCTGTATTCGTGTTCGTTCATAATATTTACACATTAGGATGTGACTAACAGACATACAAAGCATATTATAAAAATAGTCTAAACAGAGATGCGGCCACTACTATCAGCCAAAAACTGGATAAGATAATGCAATTTTTTCACAAATTCGTTAAAATTTACGATTTTAGACCAAATCGGAGCTTCCTTATAGGAATATGTTTTGATAAAACAAAAATGAGGACATAACTCTTATAAAACTCATCTTTGAACTCCCTTAAGGTATCATTGAGTTTAAGCTACTGTATAAATATTATCCGA
>JARWCS010221629.1:0-21986 GCA_034783895.1 Geukensia demissa | reverse complement strand
GTTTTTGTATGGTACAAAGTCAGGCGAGAACTCACGCCATATAGGTGATAGGCTACACTGAACTGTACAGGTAAGTTTAAATCAACTACCTAGACCACTCGGCCACCCAGGCCCCGTTAGGAAAAGGTGGTCATTTCAATAATTAAGAATACAGTTATGTATAGATTGCAATTAATTGTTTTATTGGCTTCTGGTTGACATGATGTAGTTCACTCATATAGATGTGCTGGTCATTTTGTTGTTTTAGTTGTATACCTACAAGCTTCATAAATGTTTTTACAAAACTTTCTCTTTAAATGATGAAAATTGTGGCTTCCAAGCTGAGTAATAAAATACCAAATGTTGTTTTTACCCAAAAGATTCAATTCAAATCTTTGTGACTTTTTATCCTATACCTTTAAGCGTTTTATAAAAAAATATAATCTGTGACTTTTTGTCCTGTGACTTTTTGTCCAATAGAGTCAAAATATAGATTGTGTCTTTTTGTCCTGTCACTTTCTGTCCTAGGCATTTTGTGACTTTCTGTCCGTTTACCGTCTCACCCTGAGCTTTCTTTCAGCAGACACATATAATACAAGACATAAGCAACTTGTTAAATAAACTGTTTATTATTTAAAATATGACACATTCTCTGTATTACTCTTTGTACTACTTCCCCTTCTGCCTGATTATGATAATTAATCACAATAAACTGAAACGTAATCACAAATCAACAATTTCTGCAGAATAATAAATTTGAAAGTTTAATTTTTTAAAGGTAAAAATTTTATATCAACAGTAAGAAATGCACAAAAATTAAGCCTTTTACGAAACTGAGGGTCACCCATTGCCTTTTGATACTATTTTTCAAATCTTTGGTTTAAAAGAACACGTTTCGACATGCTAAATAACAAGAATTATTTAAATATCTTTTGTAGTTCTGAATCTGTTACCAATAATTAAAAATAAGTTGAACTCTTCTCGGATTAACATTTACCCAGATAAGAGTTAAAGGCTTCCAAGATGGGTGTTACACCCCAAACAGGTGATGCTTAACTTTTCAAAGCACCTGATCCTACTCGTTTTGTAAAGGAATTCATGGATTCCAAGCCTTTGTTCTTTGTTTCCTTTTTATTTTTGTTTCGAATTTGTCTTGTCTCTTTGGACTATGCATTTTTTATCTCTGCCATGGGTATTCTACACTGGACTTGGAGGTATAATGATTCATGTGAGAATTAAAAATTACATTCAACTTATCATAGGGCCATGTGAAATCATGAGACTTATTAAAGTTACCAAACTCTTGTATTATACGCCTCTGCTTTCAGTAACTGCAAGCACTCCTTAGAAAGGCATCTTCTGTTTGCACATATTTTTGTTTAATATATTTATTGTGATTCACTAGACGTACTGGGTGAATTTCTGTTTGATTTTTATAGTTTATCTGTAACTACTTTTGTTTTCTTTGAGCACTCATAAGGGAAGAGTTTTGGATACCTCTAGACTATTTTACCACAATCACATGTCTCATTTGATTTTCCCAAGTCAGGTCTATTGGTCATAAGTTTGCTGTTGTGTTAAAAGTTTTGTTACATGTACTTTTTGAAAATATGCAAGTAAGAGAAGTATTATTGTAAGTGTACGCATTTTATTTATTTGGGCAGATTTAGTGCTTTTCACTGGGGAGGTATTCCACCTTTGTTGACGGCCTTGTGGAGACCTCTAGAATTGTAATTTCCCTCTGTTTTTCTAGTATATGGTTCTCTCTGACATTTACCCCATATCTTTTCATTTTTATAGAAAATCAGTCTAATCATGCCTAAACTCACTTGATATTCTGTACCACTGGGAATATCTCTGGTTAATGGAGCACAAACACTCAACCAAAATGTCTCCCTGAAACAAACATTTTTATACCCAGTCTATGTAATACCATCAACATTTTAATATCCATTCTATGTAATACCAACAACATTTTAATATCCAATCTATGAAATACCATCAACATTTTTATATCTAGGCTATGTAATACCATCAACATTTTTATATCCAATCTATGTAATACCATCAACATTTTTATATCCAATGTATGAAATACCATCAACATTTTTATATCCAATCTATGTAATACCATCAACATTTTTATATCCAAAAAAAAAATGCTTGGAGGAACTTTTATTGCATTTTTCATAAGGAATCATTTGCAAAAAACCCCATCAAAATCGGATGAGAAATAAAAAAGTTTCAAAAATAAGGCGTGGCCATTTTTGGACCCTTCATATCTCAATAATAGTAAGAGATAGGTCATGACGCTTGTGGCCTATTATGTTGACTTTTTCATGGAAAATACAAAGAAAAACCCCATCAAAATTGGACAAGAAATAGAGATCTTGAATTCAAAATTTTGCAGTCGTATAAAACGTTGATTGATTTGAAATACTATTTAGTCAGGTTCAGCTTGTGTTTAATACTCTTGCAACGAAGTATTAAGTAAATTATTCGTTTTATACAAAGCAACATTTTGTTGTCTTTGTAATATTTTATTTAAGTATTGCATAGTGAAAGTCATTGTATTGTTTATCCTCTGATGATAAAGGTAGTTATTCTATCATTCAAGTGTACATTGTAAAATTTCACATTCGGTAATATATTAGGGTTAGAGAATTTATATATACCGATTGTTAATAAAATTGCTAGTGTCTTAGGGTTAGACAAGAAACATAAACCAATCAGCTAATAATTGAACTTCCCAAAACAAATGAATATCACCGGGTTTTTACTTCAATGAGTAAGTAACACGAAGGGTGTCTCTAGTGGAGCAGGAGTTGCTTTCCCTTCCGGAGCACCCGAACTCACCCTGGGTTTGTAGGGTTCGTGTAACTACAGCTTTAGTTTTCAGTGTAGTGTCATGTGTTCTATGTTTGTCTTTCGTTTTATTTTGTTGGCCATGTTCTTGTTTGTCTTCCGGCATAACGATTTCTGTCTGCCCCTTTGGTATCTTCGAATTCCTTTTATTGACATGTATGTTGGAGTGTTTCATCGATGTTCACCTTGGTCTTTACTAACCGCTAAAATACCTCAATGTTAATTTTAATTACGAAGAAATACTACAAACAAATAAACAATTTATTACATGAATTTGAAGAAATGAACATGATTGAGTATGATATTGTACGCTAATGTTTGTAAACATGACAAAAAATAAAACCCGATAATAAATTAAACGGTACATAAAATTAGTAAAAATCACAACAAATAAACTTATACAAAATCATTTAACCGGTTCTTATTTTCCTTTTTACAACTATTAACAATTCGGGGATCGATCATTTAACTAAATGGACATTTGGACATATTTTGTTTTTAATTTAGATTTTTATTCGAATGAAGCAAAATCACCATTTTATACAAGTCAAACCAGATTTATTTTACACAAATATTGTTCCTCTTCTCACTTTTCAAGTGACTTTATGATCCACCTTCATGTTAAATAATCGGGCCCTTATCATGTATCAATTAAGGTAAAACGGCCATTTATTATTATCACACATTTTAAGGTTTTATACACATAAAACATATTGAATTTGTCTTATTGTACAGAAATGAATTTTAGGAATACTAGTAAAATTACAAAGGTTATTGTGCCGGTTTTAAATAAATATTCACAATCACAATAATCAAAAAAAGCTTAGGCTATGCAGTTCATCTGTTTCTGTGTCTCTAGTCTGTGTCTTAAGAACTGGTCGATGTTGTCCGATTTGGATATTTCAATGGTGGGAGACATTGGGCTGGAACATATTGCCTGTATTTGGAAAATTCATAAATTTTATTACCATCAAAATACATTTGAAAAATTGAATAATTGGGTATTTGTAACTAAAAACTAGAATTTCATTGTCAACAGATCAGTATTCCAAACTAGAAAGATCAATATAATTGCTTGGATATCCGTGGATATCAACAACCATTTTAAGTCTGTTGCAATATTTTAAAGTTTTGGTGGTGGTAGGTTGGATTTTCATTGGATGTACCATGTGATATGGTAATAGCTTTTAGAAACAGACTAAAACAACAAATAAGCGAACTGTCCGATAAAGGAAATGTATTTCTTCTAGTATATAACAATAACACATAATACTGAACAGCTTCAAGCCATGTTGAATTCTAAATTGCAGATGGACCATTTCCTGTTGGCTATATTATATTCACAAAGGGATATTTTTTACAATGTCAATTTCATTTCCTTTATAGCCAGAGGGATTTAATAACTATGTAGTAATCTTTATATTTTTATAGTGCAGTATAAAATCAATATATCCCATTGATCAAATATCAACATTTTTTGTATTCGGCACGAAACTGTTGAAGGGCTCGGTAAACCTCGCCCTTCGACAGTTTCTTAGCCTCATATAAAAAGTTGATATCTTTCAGACATTGGCCTAATATTGTATATTTATGTTTACATGCAAACGTTTCTGCTTATTATTTGCACTAGACTTTAATATGATCCATGAAATCGAATGCAAACATTGATCTAACCTTAGAACGTTGCTGATAGGCTTTTTCTAGGTATATCTTTGACCATATCAAATTGTTCTGAAAATCTGTAGTTCCTCCGGACCACTTTTGTCCAAAACTTATCATTACTTCTGCTGAAGGTATGGGAGCTTTCTCACTGTAGAAGCGTTGAAGACTTGGCTCGAACCAGTTAAAGTAGTCAAATATAATTGTGGGCTCGTCTCTGTTTAACTTAACCGGTTCAGTTTTTTCCGGAAGTTGCACGAACACCGTACATCTGTAAATTTATTTGAATCATGTTTGTAGAAAAATGTTAACAAGGTGATGTAAACTTCTCAATCACAGAGTAGTAAGATTTTATGAATATTAGTATTCAGAATGAATATGGCCTTCAAATGGATGAAACTAAAGACAGAGTTAAAAGTTCAGATGTAATAGTGGTCAACTGAATCGGCATGAACCATACCCAAACATTTTTCCCCTTTTACCGGGCTTGATAGTAATAATATCTGATGAATTAGTTTCGAAATGTTTCATTGAACTTTTTTAAATCTTATTGTGACTTGACTCAAAAGTCCCATACTTAAATCTGTGCCAGCACTTTCAGCGGCTTGTTTAGATTTTGATAGAATATTGAATAACTTACTCCTGAATAAAGCTACATGATTGAATATTAACATTTTCTGTGTTAACGAGCCAATTTTCTTTCATTATGCCTCAAAGCCATAACGATAATTTGTACTTTTTGAAAATTGTTCCACATTCAAAAGAATGAAAACTCACGTGATTACTGAATACCCAGGTGAGATATCAAAAGTGCATAGTCCAAAGAGACAATAACATTTGAAACAAACTAAAAGATAAAACGAAAACAAAAGGAACAAAGGCTTGGAATCCACGAACTTCTTTATAAAACAGGAACGGGATCATGTGCTCATGAAGGGTAAGTGTCCCCTGTCTTGCGCACAATTACGAAAATAGAACTAACTTTAAAAGTATTGCAAAAAACATATTCAAAACTTAAAACGGGTCTTAACAGAATAAGGTTAGGTCAACTTGGCTCTGTATGAACTGCAGCCTCACTTTGAATAAATTAGAAAAAATATCTATATTATAGACAATAGACGTACCTGCATTTGCGAGTAGCGATTATCTGACCATTTTGAACGTTGATAATGATTCCCCTGTCAAGGCAATTCAGCAACGTTAACGTCATTTCTTCTTGTTTTTTATTTTCAAGAAAATTGCATAGCGGAAAATGCACCTGATCAACATCGTTAGGACCATAAACCTGTAAAAATCAAACCGATTGTCAATTTCCACACTCACATATCATACTTAATGTCGTTTTTTTGTAAATTCTTATTTTCATTGATTCTCAAAAATTAGCATTGGGAAAAAAAGATCTATATCATACAGTTTTTCGCAGGTGCCCGAATTCCATTTTAAATTGCACATAATAAATGAACCCCAGTGTTTTGGGTAAAAATTTGTGATTTAGACTTATTTTGAGACAATTTTATGTCTTTTGAAATGTAGTTTTATCATCACTGGCATCTTGATAAAGAAATAAAAAATTGGTCGAGAGATTTAACGACATAAAATTTATCAAACAATGTTCTACACAAATTTGCTAAAATTCTAAAACACTGAAAATACGGAAATGCCTCGAAAAGTAACGCACTTAATAGTTGTCCCTGCCGTCGGATTTGGCTTCCCATTTCGATTCATTTGGATTTGAGTGCTTCTTTTGCTATATTTGAATCTTTTACTTGTTTCAGTTCTAATTATACTGATGAGAGGTTACTCCTTGAAATATACATACCTAAATTTTCCATATTTATTTAACATTGGTAATTTTGTATTTTATATGTTCATTTGCTATGCAAAAAGGCACTGACCGACTTAGTGGTGTGCCTTATGGCAACGATTGTTACTTGAAATACGTTAAGCTGAAGTAAGAACAGATAGTTTATTTGTTGCGTTATATCTCCTTTCTAATATTTACATTATTTCTCTTTTTAATTTTTTTTTCAACTTCCGAATTTTTTCATACTAGCAACTCGAAAGAGATGATAAAGGAACTTTGATATTAAGAAGGTTTAAACATACCTCCCAAAAAATGATAAAACTATTTTGTCAAAGATTTCCGCAAAATGGGAGTTATCACAGACAATCTCAATCATATTGATATGACACAAAAAGTAATAAATAATAACCTAACGAAACAGGTCGTGAGATGTTTTAATAAAATATTAAAGAATGAACAACCAACTATTGTTAATAAAAGAATAAGAAAAAATGAAATCCAATTTTGCCGGTGCCTGTAATAAATATTTGTCATATATTTGAAAATATCTTTCAATTTTTACACAATACATATGAGAAAAGCAATAATATTGCAACAATATCTGACTAGATTAAAAAAAAAACGCTTGCATTAAATATCTCTTCTCAAACGATTCATTCATAGAAAATTCAATGACAATAATTAAAATGCGGAAGTTTGTAGACAATCTTTTGTAAACAATTGTTTTAAAGTAATGTCATAACACGAGTAACCATTAATTCTATCTTAACGTTCCAAAAACAACTAAAATAAGACACAATATTTGCATTGAATAAAAAAAAAATCAGACCACAAACATATATAATGACATTTTATCAACAATATACAAAACTATCACAGAGGAACACGTTTGGAAACGGACCATTTTATTTTGGTTAACCTAATACAAAAATTTAAAAGATTAAGATAGAAAACACAGCATTCCGATATTGCTGATATTTTCTTCCTCTAGCCAATTGCAATTAATAAGTACTAGTAAAATATAGTAGTTTGGAGACCTTCTTTTTCAACAGTTCAGTGAAATTCTTTGATAAAAGTCTTTTTTAAATATTTTAACCTAGCGGTCAAGACCCTATAGAAAGAGCTAAAGTCTGACACTATTAAAAGGAATTCGAAGATACCAAAGGGACAGACAGAAATCGTTAAGTCGGAAGACAGACAAGACCATGGCCAACAAAATGAAACGAAAGACAAACATAGAACACACAACACTACACTGAAAACTAATTAATTAAATAATGAATTGAAACAAGTTCCAATCCTACCCAAAGGATAGAAGCTGAAAAGCACTGATAATTTACAATTATGGCGATCTTTAAAAGAGTCAGACGTGCTCATGTGAACTTTAGTTGTCGAGGGTGACAATCACTCCACACGATTAGAATTGATTACCATTGTCAATGGTACTAATACAATGATCACCAACGCCTTACTATTTAGTGATATCTTTATCAACGAATGTGTGTCCAAATAAATAAACATAGCATATCAAAATATCTATTCAACATTGATAAACTTGTATTTGAAAAGCAATTGAAACGCCAAACGAGACATTACTAATTAAAATTAGGGTGTTTGTTTTTAATTACAGTCCCCCTCATTACGTAGATACATATAAATTAAACTACCTCGTTTTTTAAGTGTGCATTTAATTCCATATCCGAGGGTCCATAATATAACCGACAGCCTTTTGTATTGCGTACCATATGGGTACCGAGATCAACATGTCTGTAACCAAGTTTGAACACCAATGTCGGATCTGTTAAGCAAAAAGCAATATGTTGAAGTTTACTTCACATGGTTCTGAAGTGAAAAGTTTACGAACTGAATACAATAAAGCGCCTTTTCGAATTCAAATATTGAGGGGTGTTTTTTGTGTTGAAACATATCAACGAAATTTCATACAAACAAATTATGCAACGAGAAAAATTAATAATATTGGCAAATATAAAATGCAAAAACAGTGGTGCTACCAGTGCTATAAAATAATACATGCACGTAAATTGCAATAAATTTTTAATGTAAAAATAATAACAAAATAAACATTTCATAAGATTTCATGGCAAAGAAACCAGACTGACTAAACTTGGCAGACGTCATTTCATTTGAAAGCAGTGGCCAAGCCTAACATTAAAATAAGCTCGAAAACATGAAATCAATCAGTTGCTTTTTATGTCTTCTTTCTGCTTCTTATTAATACTGCTCGACAAAAAGAGTTAACTAAAGAATTTGCTCACCGATTTCTTTTTGCTGAACAGAAGAAAGTGAAAATCGATTTGCCGGACCACTGACTGAAACGAGAAAGATATGTTATTTATGTTTGAGCACAAATCTTTTTCGACAGGCTTCAAAAATACTAATATACGGATATCTAGACTCTATTCAGATATTAATTTACTTATATTGCAACTCTAAAGTTAATGTTGGCCATAGAAAGATGAAATTATAATTTAAAAATTAAAACCCTGATGAACTTCGGTGAAAACAACTGCCGCTGCGTTAACCCCAATATTACTTTATATCATTACATAAAAAGCAGATTTCCCCCCAAACATGTTCTGGTTTTAATGCGATGTTACTCCAAACACACAAGTTCAGAATACAAAATTCAAAATATTTATATAACATTGGTAAACTTATATTTTGGAACATTTAGGTTTACCTGAAACCAAAGAATCGTGATTAATAGGTCCTGGTTATTTCCCGTTGATTTGAAGACCCCCGACCCCTGAATATTCACATGTACGAATGAGATACAAATGTAATTTTGCTCTGATTTGGGGTTTATTGTATTCAAGTTTACCTTGTCATTTTAATGTGAAATTCAGATCTCTAATAAATATTCTACGCTGAACACATATACATATAAGAACCCGAAGAATAAATTGTTATATGATAAAAACAACGAAATTAAAGTGAAGATAATAATGTACTTCTTATCTGATTAACAACTTCTTCCTTATTAAGAAACAATGCTTTCTCCTAGTATCTATCCTTTTAATGTTCTTTATGACAAAGCACTTTGGAAAAGTTATTTTAGGAAACTGTACATAAACAGTTAAAACGCAGAGGAAGATATTTAGTGACAAAGAGTGTTCATATTTTTAGTACCAATATCATTAAAATCAATTCTATGTCAACACAAATATTAAAAACAAAGTTATTTTTAATTATTTGTGCTATTGAATAACCTATCTTATGTTAAATGACGGCATACCGAATAGAGATTTTTCTAACATTTTGGCAACATTGCTTCGATGTAAAAAATATACCAACCCCCACCATATGAATCATCCTCCATTTGTACGGGTGCATTGGCTGCATTACCGGGCAAGGGCTGCATGTTAAGATCTCTGAGGTCCGAAGGTAAATTTGCTGACGGTATTCCTCCCTCTTCTATAAATATTTCACCTGTAGAGTAGGTCGAGTAGATATTTTATTAAAATGTTTGAAAAAAAACTCAACTTAAAATTTACAAAAGCAAATCAAGATTTAAAAAGGAGCGTACATTTGTACCTTTTAAAATGCAGTCTACTGTCACATTATTGTCCGATGTTGTTTGTCATTGTATTAATGGAAAAATAAATCTTTTAAACTAAAAATGTTATTTTTAACTATCTTTAAATCATTGTCTGTATAATTTCAAAATATCAGGTTGCAAGTAAATGCTAGTAAAATATATTTTCAGAAATCTGTCTTATGAATTCGTAGTTGGACCTTAAAATTTATTCATGTAAAGTACATGTAGAGTACTACCGGTTTTTCTATTTTGGCAGCTTTTAAGAATGAGGTAAATTATATGATACGCCGGGTAAAAAGCCCATCTTGACATAGTTTGAAATAAAATATGATTATTTAGTTTGGTGGCGAAGATGTTCAACAATATCAAATTTCCTTACAAGGAAGGAAGGTTATTCTAGAGGTTATACGTAATACTAGAAACTAAGTAATCTTTTAATGATTAATTAACACGCCAATGAACATTTTAACATAGTGACAAAGTAGAATACTTTAGGTTTGTGTTAAAGTACTTAAAGAGACTAAAGTCTAAATTACGTCAACAACCAGATTCTCAGTTAATAAAAGGAAATGAGGAAATTAAATGTGCATTCTCATTTCACAGTCATTATAAGCTGGGAAATGCACTCCATTCTTGAACAGACTACATTCATATAAAAATGATTGCAATCAAACATTATTGTTAGTATATAACAAATCACTATCCATTAGCTACTGTCAAAATTCTTTATAGTTTACACAAGCTTTAAGTCGTTGCAAAGAACAAACTAATCCTCATTCTTAAGATCGAATGTTGGTTTCTTAACGTTCAGTGGCAAATATTTTATGCATATTCCGGACAATAACAAGTTCAACAATTATCAAAAGTGTAGTGGGATGAGACACATTTAGCTTGATTACCACTGGAAAAAACGAAGGATGAGTTAAGACCAAAATAGCCCTTTGTAGCGTCATTAGCCTTCTCTTTTCCTAAATCTACAAATGTGATCTTTTACGTGCATGGAGCGTGACATTCTCCACACACGTAACCCACTATGGTATAGGGCAAGGCTTTTCGTGTTATGGCCATGAAGTCCCAACGAGAGGGCCACCCATATCCGCCACCTGAGGATCGCTTTGGGTCAGCTCTCAAGACCACTCCGGTGTCAAGTCTTTCTAAAGTAAACAATAGCCACTGTCAAAATCTTATATTTACTTCCATCACCAATACAACTTTTAAAGTTGGTCAATGTATCGTCTTTATTTAAGACCGTACAATTTTACTAAATATCGTAACTTAAAAACGTGTAGGAAATAGCGCTTAAAAATTTAAACAAATCTGATACTGTATTATTCACGTGATGCTGACATCGAATGGGTGTTGTCATATAATGGCTAATCTGTTTTCCTGTAAAAGCAGACACGGCTATGATCGAAATCTTGTGACGCTCAATCGGGTAAACACGTTTCAATTGCTACGCACTTTAACATTTGTTACCGGAAATTTCCGTTTGTCAGTTTCTTAGAAAATTTAAAATACGTATTGCTTGCAAGAGGAAATAATTTTTAATTTGTTTTGTCCGTACGGAAACGTCAAGAGTTACCTTGCAATAATTTTTCTAATGAATCGCACGGAACTATCATTTACGCCCAATAAACAATATGAAATGTAATATCAAACATCAGAAGGAAAACATTTATTGAACAAGAGTTTAATGATTTGAAATGTATTCTTCGCCTCAGGTATCAAATGCAACTTTTTCCCTTGTTGTGAATTCTATTTTTTCTATCCCTGTAAAAAGTCCTCCTAGCGCCAAATGCCACGATTTTAACATAACATTAGCTATAATATTGATGTTTCAGTGATGTGTTATATATACAGGACAATCAAGATTGATAGCAATGACACGGGTAAAAAAAATATGCAACATCTTATTTAGATGAACACAACTTGCATCCCAAGGTTTTCTATGGAATGGACCCGACAATCAAAACGTTTGTGTAAGTAATGATTTGCCTTTTTTACCTTTACCTAACCGTACGTAGGAACATCATATTTCATTTAATAACAAGTATTGCGTACTGCACTGCAAATCAGAGATTTAACAAAAGTGGTTCAGCTTTTCATTTTACCATTTACCCAAGTGAGAAATAAAATTGATAGTTTAACCAGATAGCATTTTTGAATGTAACATATCAGAAAATATTCTGAAAATAACAAAACCCAAGTTCTTGTGAATACAAATAGTCTATCTACAAATGTATTTTATCTTGCCTTACAAACCAATAAAAAAAACCTTCGCGAATGTAAACGTCATCAGCATTTTCAAGCTTTCAGCCTGTCTTAAATTACAACCAGTTTCGGTTCAGCAAATGGAAACGAAAGTCGTGGAAAAAATACGACATCAGGTGTCAAGGAAACGAAACAAGGGAATTGCCTGAAGACGACAAATGCTTTTATAACCCCAGCGCTTGTTGATGCAGAATTTAATACTACGTGCACTAATTTCAATATTTGTTTATGCATGATTAATCAATTTACCCAGGGTCAATCCATTAAAGTACACTTAATTAAAAAAAGAAAAGATCATTTCATCATGACCAATATGAAGAATTGCTCAGAAAAACTAATGTATCGTGCAATTTTTAACAGTCTACATTTCCGGATATATTGTTTATTGTGCTTACCTAAATTTTAATACCGGACACTTCCCACGTATATTATGATTGCAATGGAAATATAAGGAAACGTTAGAAGGGGAAACAAACTCCGGATTAACGATAAATCAATAAATACAAATAACTAAATAGGGAAATCTATTTGATTAATACTACTACTACTACTACGACTACTATAAATCATTCCCTAATATATTGTTGCCACTATCTGAAGGTGAAATTAACGGAAAATAACTTATTATGTTTATTATTTAGTTTAGTTTATGTTTTAAGCAACCAAAATAATAGGTGATGGATTATATGAAAAAAGTTGTTGTCTTCCAAAACTTTTTATTTTGATTTCGGTAATGTTGAAAAAAGAAAGGTATGCGTATACTTTTATTCTTACCAGTGATGGTTCACAAACTTTGGGGGATTGCTATGTAGAATAAGCTATTTTTGACTGAACTATGGTGAAATATTGTTATATACTAACCTTTTATGACTTTCTCTGGCATCGAGTTGAATTCTGCTTCGTTCGAGTGTTCTTCCTGAAAACAAATACATGCAAGTCTAACAATAGCTAAGAAGATAATATTTTCTGTTGTAATAACTTACCTCATAAAGTATATTTTAAGAAAAAACAATGCAGCTGTCATGAATAAACCCAAAATTCTAAGTAAAACAAGACTTTTTGACTGAGCAAGAAAAAAGAGTAAAAATAAATAGATGATCAACCTTGCATACTTGTAAGAGGGATATCTAGTTTGGTGTCACATAGTAAAACACATATTTCCTTTCCACTGAATGTCATATAAACTTCAAAAATCGTAATCATTGAAATTAAAGTAATCTACCTGTCATACTTAAAATAATATCAAGATAAAAAATAACCTAACAACAATAGCACTCCTTGGATAATTGAAAAAAATTTATGACAACAAAGCTTTTGTATGAGTTACAACATTGGTACAAACTGTTCCACGCGCCATTGAATATAGCTGTGATATTTTGTAGCGCTAATAGGAAATATTGCGCGAAAGATTTAAAACTATTTAGGTGCCATACTAGTATCAAGGAACGTTTTAAAATGGTCTGTGGCATTAAATATTTTTAGATAATGCATGAAATGCTTTAAATGTCAACTTTTTCTTTTTAACTTAAATGAAGATTATAGTATAGATTTTTTTTTAAATAAAATTAATTTTCTCTGCGTATATAAGCAAAACTAATTACCATTTGGTAGTCTGTTGGTGAATCATGTTGCTCATAATCATTTACAGGTTCGGATCTTTGAATATCTGAAAAAAAATTTTTTTTCTATATACTGATTTATTCCTAGATAAGTTTTTAATTTGGTATTTTGCCATTTGATCAATGTAAGAAAGATGACTAATTATAGCTAACAATTGTTTTACTGTCGTCATAGATTAAAAGTATAGTCAATCTATATAAAAATAGGATCAAAAGAATTGTCAACTGAAGTACCACATTGTTTTGAAGTGTTAAGGTTCCTCCTATTGTTTATTAAATGGGTTGTTTATTAAAGTATACACGAAACGTCTAAGTGATAAATATGCATTTCATACCATTTCTGTTCAGAAATTTGTATGCTCGAAATGGTTCTGGGCCATCTAACTTTCCATAATTCTTCATTTCTTGAATATCTGGTAATTTGTTCAAAGCACATCTGAATCTGGTTTTCCATGTCGGCCAGTCTGTTTGATCTACACCTTCTCTATATCGTCCTGTATGGACTGCCCATTCCTTGCAAAGACCAAAAGATAATGACATGATTCTGAACATCATATATAGTTTGTTTCTAAATAAAATTTTGAAAAAAGACGCATGTATTACTTATCAAACATTCATGCCCTAAACAAAAACAGGCAAAACAAACTATGTTTGGATCTTGCACTTCCTATGTTTTAGTTCTAATGCTACTGGTGAGAGGTTACTCCTTGAAATGCCTATACTTATGCAATATTAGTAAACTTGTATTATTAGAAGCAAAAATGCATCGAATTATTTATTAAAATACCCTAAACACTTTTACATTATAAACCAGTATCCGAATATTTTGAGGATAATGCAAAATTTGCTAAAGACCAATATCCCTCGAATAAAACTTAACCGCTGATTTAATTTCAAAACAATTCGGATAATTAATGAAAGAACCTTTGCCTTGAGGTGAAACGCTTTGTCTTCATACAAAAATAAGGGCTTCTTGCACGCTAAATCATACATACCTTGAATATTTGGGAGTCCAGTTCATTCCAGTCATGTTTTCCGCCATGTTTCCATGGAACTTTGAATATCTTTTGGTTTCTATCAATCCATTCCAGACCTCTGATTTGTCCGGATTCTATCTTCGATTCTAGCCATGGTCGCATGCGCTGTCTTGTATGAGGATCCATTACTCTTCCACTGACGCTATAAAAACAAAATTCAAATTTACAAAAGATACATTAAATTTTTAAAATTAAAAGTTTAAAAACAAAATGAAATACAGTTTGAAAAAAGCAGCACAAAAGTAAATAAGAAAAGTAATTCACCAACGACAAAACAAAAAAAAAAAAAAAAAATAACCAAACATATAAAGCTGTGCATCATCAGCTTTAGACTGTGGCAATTTGAGATAGTATAATGCAGCCAATCTATTAATCCGTTTTTATTAAATCAATTTATTAAATAATGGGGTTGATTATAATTTTTTGATTTTTCCAAACACTGAAGTAAAGATCTTCAAAAACATTATTGAATAAAAGCTAAAATGCTAAAAACCAATTCAGAAAACAATGGTTTTTGCTATAATATTTTAGTATTCCAATGCTTAATACTCACTATCGGTTATAGGAATTATACATCATGATTTAAATTCTTATATCTTCACAACGAAGTCGTAAGTTTGCTAACAGTAGCAGTACTAAATTGTAGCAGATCTGTCATGCAATATAAATATAAATAATACGCATGACTGAAAAAAATTCGGTGTTTCCGAATTAACATTTTTCCGTAATAGGTTGCCCCCACATATTAGTAAGTTTTAAAAAATGGAATTCCCTACATAAAACAATTGTTTTAAAGTTTTTGCATGAATAATAATGCTTAATACAATTACAAATCTGCATGGACTACTAAAGTCTACAAGTCATTAGTTTTCAGAAAGATATTTTACCGAGACCGGAAATACAGATTTAAAGAAATTAAAAAAAGGTAAAAGAAATAAAGTTCAAAAGGTAAAAGAAATAAACCTGTATACACGTATTTTTAGAAATAAATGAAAACTTATAATATGTCCTTTTGGTAATTCTACAAAATATAATGTATAAAACATATTTTTATCGTGAATATTTTTATTTATCGGTAGCGGCACACAAAGTATTAAGTAAACATAAATGTTTAATCAAAATCATATTCACTACTTACATAGAGTATGAATATCCATGTTTATAAAGTTGATAATACTTGTATTTCAAACTTGAAGTTACAAGAGCCATTAAAAAAATATACTACAAGAACAACTCCTTTATGATCTAATTATATGGTGGTCCACAATATAACTGAAAATCATCCGAATAATTCTTAAAATTTCATACTGATAGTGACATTAACGGAAATAGTGTTGATGGGAGTTAGAACATTAGAATATGAACACAATCGTCATTTAGGTATAGAAATCATCGGAAACTAACTCTAAAGTTTATTTATCAATTGAATCAACACTTGTGTCAAAACATCTGTTATTTACTCATATAAAGACAAGCAGCATATGAGAAAAGGAAAGATATGGATAAGGCGCATGTAACATACGGCGGGTTTTCAATAATTTTGTTGTGCTCAAATCATCCTCCTTTTTCTCGAACAAAGGTGAAAAGAAAGAGAAAAATAACTGTTATCGATACTGTAAACTGATAAATAATCTGAACAGTAATTATATATAAATCAAATACAAGAAACGGAAATGCTTCCTCACAAAATGCCCGAAGTTAACTGAAAGCAAGCCCAGTATGATATCTGAATGACAAAGTCATCAAAATTTAGCACTGTATCGTTAAAAATCGATCAATCAAGATGGAATGCATTGCCAAAAATGAATGTTCACGAGTTTGTCAATATTGGCGCCAAAGAAATGCAGGTATTTAAGTTGTTGCAACAAAGGTCGAATTTATATTCTTTATAAATAACTTTATTTAGTTTAAACTGATCGTTTTTGATTGATTGGTTGTTGGTTGCTTATATCCAGTGGCAAATATTCATGCATATTCAGTACGAGAACAAATTAAACTAAAATCAAAATTATCGAACGTGGGGATGTGGTGGGATACAACAGGGCGACAGCTTTCGACTGCCACTGGAAATGGGAGGGATCGATGGGTATGGACGAACAATTTAGCCTTTTGTAGCTGCATTAGCCTTCTCTTTTTCGAAATCTACAAAGGGATCTTTTACGCGTATTGAGTGTAGCATTCTCCACACACGTCATCTACTATAGTCAATGTCCAGGCATTCCGCATTATAACCTGGCAGCCCCCTAACGAGAGGGCTCCCCTATCCGCCACCTGTCGATCGCTTTTTGAATAAATACGCCATACAGCTAGTCTTTCCATATTATGATGGCTGAGACATCCCTTGTCTGGAAAAATTCTGCGATTGCAACATTCCTCTGAAGTTAATTTTCGTAGCAGTGGTAAAAGTAAGTGAATGTTTTAACAATCTGTGATAACGATATAATTGTCTGAAAAAGTTTACTTGTGAGAGTTAAGATATAATCATTGAAGTTAGTTTCGGACGTATGTTCAGAAGCCAATAGGTTTATATTATTTATGAGCTAACAAACAGATCTAAGCACTTTAGAGAAAACACTAGTTTTATACAGATTCTGCATAATCATTTTCTTGCTGAAGACAAGTAGCGTAAAAACGCTTGACTTAGGAGTTTTGTCGAAGGTCAACATTGAAGAAAAATCAAACAAAGAATAGGTAAGCGTTATTTCCAACGAAGAGGAGGAAGAAAGTAAAGAATCATGGACAGATGGACATACTCCTTTAAAATAAGTTGACAGCTGCAATAAATTCTTAATCTCAACAATATCAGGTGAAGACCAAAGAAGTGATCATACAGAGTTTGTTGAAGGAATTCGAAGATACCAAAGGGGCAGACAGAAATCATTCAGTCGGAAGACAAACAAGATGAAACGAAAGACAATTATAGAACACGCAACACTTCACTGAAAACTAAAGCTGGAGTAACACGAACCCTACAAAAACCAAGGTTAGTTCAGGTGCTCTGGAAGGTTAGCAACTCCTGCTCCTTTATTTACACCCGCCGTGTTACTCAGTAGACAAAGCCGATGTATAGTCATAATCGATGTTAAGCACAACCGATATAGGACGGGATTTGTATTTGACATGTATTATATTTGAAACTGTTATGTTGAAGCTGTTATAGCAAAATATGTCGTCAAATACGCAAATATCTAATGCAATGGACATCATTAAATCAAATTAATATATATATAAGAAAATTTCAAATTTCAAAACAATAACATACAAAAAAGAAGGAATTCGAAGATACCAAAGCGGCAAACAGAAATCGTTAAGTCTGAAGTCACAAATTCCATAAACGGAAACAATACAACATACACCTCAAATACGGGAAAACGTTTTACAACCTCCGCGCTGCACTTAGAAAAGGCAAACATTTACTTAGTGAACGACCATTTAACATTAAGGGACTAATGGTTGTACACGGACAGAATTTTTATAGTTTTTCGCAGCGATTAGTCACAAAATTTGGTTCAAATCTGAACAGTTACGCTATTTGGGTAAAAGGAATTCAAAGATACCAAAGGGGCTGACAGAAATCGTTAAGTCGAAAGACAGACAAGACCATGGCCATGGCCATGGCCATGGTAACTGATTTCTGTCTGTCCAAAATTTTTTTTTCATAAAGTTGGGCATCAAAATATTTTTGTGACCCCCTACCCCGATTTAAATGGTTGATCTCTTAATTATTAAGACAAAGGGTA
Organism: Geukensia demissa; assembly: GCA_034783895.1. NCBI lineage: Eukaryota > Metazoa > Mollusca > Bivalvia > Mytilida > Mytilidae > Geukensia > Geukensia demissa. The sequence continues at coordinate 3,453 of JARWCS010221629.1, read as the reverse complement.
TGAAATAATGCCGAAAAAGACAGCAACACATTCCTTATTTAGATTTAATACATTAATAATAATTAATCATAGATTCATCCTTTCTGGATTGAGCTTAACCAGGTACGCTTTGATAGTCTGGATTTGATCCAAGTTTTAAGTTTTCCTTATCCTGAATTTCCATAAATGGTGATCCATAAAATTATTCTAAAAATTCTCAGAATAATATTATTTCATAATTGAACAATTGACAATGAGAAGAAAAACGCATTACATTCGTTAGCACTGAAATTCAACAGACAAACCACAGTCACCTTTTCAACAATATCAATGATAGTAATTAACCTGTTGCTGGTATTGCTCACCAGGTAAAACAGTTTTGCAATATCGGATTGGTAAAGATAAATAAAGATTATTACATGGTTTTTTTGCATCACCTACTATATCAGCCCGAGAGCTGATATAGGCAAAGGGTGTATGCGATACGAAAAAAACCATTTTATAAACCGTTTATCATATGCTTCATTTGCTTTAGTATAGAAAAGAAAATGTGACAATATTATTTTATCATCAGTAACTTTTTTACGACAAAAATCATGAGTCACTGTATAACAACACAATATAAACCGACAACACAGAAGAAAACGCCTCCGAGTCTTCATAGTAGAACTCTGAACTAATTTGTCATAAAACAATTTTAACTTTATGAAGTTTAATCATGTTTTTATCTAATTTGGAAAGTTTATTGTTACATTTGCTGTTTTTTTGGCAACGCAAAACATGAGTATGATACTCAAGTCACATTCCGTTTTTCTTTTCGTGTTTTTCTTTTTCATATCATTAAGATACTTTATTGTGTAATCCTCGTCACTTTCATGCACTGTATCTGTTTCATCAATCCTTTATTCATCCATTAATAGAGCAAATGTTCAGAAGTGACAAATTTATGCAGACGATAAACAGTGGAAATATAAATACTGGAAAGAACGTCGGATGCAAATTTCCGGAAAAAATGCCTTATCGCATGTTTGTTATCGCATGGTTATGCATCAGTTGTATGCATTATAGCGAAATTAGCTTTTATCAGAAAAAAAAAACTTTTATTATATCGTGCAACGTGCAATTATCATTATATTACTTATAAGTATATGATAAAGATTATGACAACACCAAAAGTGCAAAGACGAGACAATCGCAGACACCCGTGGGTAAGATTTCTATTGTTCTCTGACGAGGCTTGCCGATTAAGAAAACGATAGAAATTTTATCTTTAAGGTGTCTCAGATTTTCTGTCTTGTACTTTCGGCGGTGTTAGATTCTTTTTCTGTCAAAGCACATAACACTCGTTGAACGCAATTGTTATCATATGCAACGTCACATAAAATGAGCGCGTGCAAAAGTTCTGAATAAACGGCGTGATAACAACATTTGCATGCCACAATGAACGTTAATTTTCATTTTATATAGTGAGAAGCCTAAACTAATTCCCCAAATGACTTAAAATCACAATTATTCGATGTTATTGTAATTTATCAGGAAAAATTTATTTGGCGGGAATAAATGCGTGCAATTTGCCTTCAAACCCTCTGTGTAAGACAGAAAAATCTCGATTCATGAAAACCATCGATACCACTGTGAAAAGCATTTCTACAAAGTAGTATTCACAGACCGTGCTGCAATTACTTTTGCAGTTACAGACAATCTGTATTCATTATAGAATTTTCTAAAGCTGACAGAGCTGGCCATTTAGGCTTCAGGCGCATAAAGCATACATTTCTTAATGTTATAGGAAAAGGGATGTTTTTTCAGTTATCCCAGATTTCAAACTAGAATACTTTTCAGCGATTTTCCCAACGGGTTCTACGTAAAAATAGTAAAAGCTACCACCACCTGCTAAGATCAGCTAGTTATGCAGCATAATGCCATTGTCTTTATTTATTACTGTCATTTATTTGTCATATTCAAAATTATTATGCACCTCGTTGCTCATCTGTGTAATTGCCCAAAGTTGACTAAAATACTTTTAGTTTAAGAGTAAATATGGTTGATGTGGGACATGTTACGAAGCTGGAATGAACTTTGACCATGCTTCTTAACCGAGTCATTTATACGTTAAACATAGGTCAAAGCTCTCGAAGCATGAATTGTAGTTGGCATCCATATATGCATCAATATGGTTGGTGTGTGAGCCTAAAACCATTCTACCGCGGATCTCGACGCTCGGGGTTTCACATAAGCCACACATTTCGTGAGGTAAATTAATAAGTCGATGCATAGTGGCCAACTTTCACCTTCAATTTCAAAGTTTAATACGGGACGAGTCAAAGATCAATCATATTTTTGAATATGAAAATGCATTCGGAAACGGCAGCTATCCCGGCTGTTAAAGTAAAAAGTATAATTTGATTAAACTGAGGTGCTTCGCAGCGAAGCATGATACGACCACAGCAAGGTGAACAAATGAACCCTTTGACCTTTTTTTACACCAAAAAAATTTACCCCAAAAATGCTTGGAGTAACTTTTGTTGCATTTTCATAAGGAATCATTTGCAAAAAATAAAAATAAATCGCATTCAGATAAGAAATAAAAAAGGTTTAAAAATTAGTGCGTGGCAATTTGTACCCCTTATATCTTAATAACAGTAAGAGATAGGTCATGACTCTTGTGGCTTGTTATGTCGGCTTTTTGACGGAGAATATAAAGAAAAAACCCATCCAAATTGGACAAAAATAAAAAAACCCCTAAATTAAAAAATTAAAAAATCCCCTTTTGGATCCTATTTAAAAAACGGGCGTGCTAGAATACTCATAATCAATTCCAACCTGTATATTTTATATTGGGTATCATTTTTAAAAATTTCAAATGGATCCAAATAATGGAACAAAAGTTATTGAATGGAAACCTGTTTACGGACGAGGACATGCCCATAACATAATACGACTGCAAAATGTTTGCGGTCGTATAAAAAACTAAAACCTTAAATATATTAGTGTAAAAGTCTCCAAAGTTGGAATTGCAATGGCTTAAACAAAAAATTGCTCATCCGTGTTCAGAAATATAGGAAGGATATAGACTACAATTTCCTCAATATAAAGCGACGGTGAGACTCCAGGAAATCTACCAAAGTTGGAACTAACATTGTTTGCTTAATTCATACGTCAATATTATATTAAAACATTTTATCCAAATTTAAACTCGAGTCCCAAGAACAGAGAAGGCACTTGTGTTATAAGCATGACAAATTAAGCTTGTTTCCGCCCCTTGATGAGGCCAATTTACCAAAAATCAAAATTTAAAGCTCCTTACAAAGGAGAACCGAAAGGAAACCGAAGTGCGAGACAAAAGGGGAAGTAGACAGACAAGGCAATCTCGAGAACACGAACAAGACGGAACAGAGGATAGATGAGGTCAACATAGTCACCAAATTTAGAGTTATTCAGTGAAAGGACATCATCTATATAGCGGAACGTGAA
>JARWCS010221518.1:0-13685 GCA_034783895.1 Geukensia demissa | reverse complement strand
AGATCTGTCGTCTATCTACTTCCTGTTTGCCGAGCGGGGGCATCTGTGTCCCCAGGACACGTTTTGCCTCTGTTTAAGAGATATCTTTAATGGGGCAAAAACATTTTGCTTGAAATCCTTTGAGAAATTCTATCAATTTGTTGTATACAGAATAAGTTTACACAGGAGCTTTAATTGTGACAGTCTTTCAGATGACTTTTAAAGACTTTAAAAATAGGATTCTATTTTTAAAAAGTTTGTATGCAAGTTAAAATTGAAAAACTTTTGCACCAATTCAATATACAGCTTGAACAAAAGGATACACTTTTATCTATAATAAAAATAGAATTTTCACTTTCGTATCTCAATAGCAAGCTAAAGTGAGGACCAATAATTCCTCTCTAATTGCATATGTTTTTTTTTGTCTGTATGAAGAATTTTGTGTGTAAAATAATTATTTGTGTTTTTAAAGAAAAACCAGAAGGGACAAAGGAAGAAGCTTCAGAAAAGTCTCCTGAACCTGAAGATGAAACAAAAGTAGGTTCAGAGTCCACAAGTTCTTCAGAATCAACAGCAACAGATGACACAGTCTCACAGGGCTCTAAAGACCCTGTTCAAAATTCTGGTTTTAATGAAAACAAGGAAAGTAAACAAAGTGATCATGAGGAACATGAAGATAAAACTGAAAGATCAAGTCTGGCATTAGATATATGTGAAAATGCACAAAGTATTCTAGACAGTGTGAACAAAGCTTGCTCAGAAGCAGAAGAAACATTCAGTATAGCTCAGAAAGTATGTGATTCTGACCAGAAAGAACAGTCAACTGACAACTCAGTTTCATGTGAACAAGTGGAACAATCATCAGATAATGTGGAACAGTTGGTGGAAAATTCTACTCTACAGTCAACAGTTCATGTCATTAAAGAGTGCAAAGATGATACAGTTATTGAAGGACAAACATCAGAACAAGAGTCCTTATGTGATCAAACTAAAGTGAATGAAATGCAAAAATCACCTGAGAATGGTGAAAGTGATGATTCGGTCAGTGAAGCTAAAAAACCTAGATTGCAATCATCAGATGATAGTGAATCAATGGATATAGATTCAAATGAATCAGACAGTTCTAATAATGCTTTAAGTACGTTACCATCTGTGGCTCAGAGTGACCATGAAGAAGAAGCTAGACTAGAAAGTGTAGCAAAGGTGGAAAGTAGTGAGGACACACCAATGGAACAAGACTAGTCTATATTTGTTATCTCAGGACAGATTGTGCTTGTTACTTACACATTTATTTGTATATTTATTGTTTCAGCAAACATACAATTTTCTTTTTTGATATATTTTAAAATATTGTGATACCATTCATTTAAACAAACAGAATGACCTAAATTGTACATCTATACAAATATAGCTTTTCTGAAAATAATGTTTACACAAGTGGGCATAACTTCGACCTATGTATGTGATATTACTATTGTCTTAGCAGACAATTATTTTGGTGGGTGCAAAATTTTCTATTTTATGTTAAAAAAGATATCCAAACTCAGAAATGAAATGGCCTGATGAAAAAATCTCCATGAAAGAAGTTTTCTGAAACTGAAACCCGTTGTGTATATATTAAGACATGATTAACACATACTAATACGATTTTATGTTTTTAAACAATAAAAGATGTACAACATGTATTCCGACTTCCAGCAGGTCATTCATACTATAAAGTAAAAACCACAGGTTATGATAATACTGATTACTAAATAGTAAACTAAATCGTCAAAATGTTCAGTCTAAACTGAGAGGCTTTAAGCTTTTAATTTGATTTTCTGTCGGTCCAAGACTTCAGATTTAAAACAGAATTCCACAATTTTATTTACATCGCTACAGATCAGTAACTTTGAAAAAACTACATGTATTAATTTATAGTAATTTTTTACACTTTACACATGTTACATAGGTTTTCAAAGAAAAATTATCCCGAAAAAAATTTGGATTTCATATTGAAGTTTTTTTATTGTAAAGAAATTTTTGCATATTTACATCCAATGTCTTGAAATGTACCCACAAATGCAAAGGTATGACAGAGGAATTGATAACAATTCAAGATTATTCTTTCATAAACATGATAAACCATCATTTCTGTTGTATCATTTTTGGAAACCTTTTCAACCTTTCTAACAGGCTCTATAAAATTTGAATTTCAAGGCAGACTTACCTAATTTGACAATATTTAACAATGGAACTTTAAAAGGTTAATCCAGCTTAAGATTTTTCATAAAATTCATTCGATAACTTTCAGCAAATTGAAATATAATATCTATTTCAGCTTTATGATTTATCCTTGATAGCTATACAGCTGTGATTTTTAGTCTGTTTATATTATGTACATTTAATACATATAATACATATACAAGACAAGTAAGAATTGTGTTCAATTGGCTATTAATGCAATAAACAATTGTGTTGTGATAACTGTGTAAGGAATTGTCCCCCTTTATAATTCTTTTCATGTTACCTAGTACTTGAGGATTGCTTTTTTGTCATTCTTTTTCCTTGTAGGAGGCAAAATATTTTGACTGACTCAGATATGATTTCTCACTTTTATTTTTAAAATGAAATACAAATAGAACATACCTTGACCTTTTCTATCTTCAAACCAAGTTTGCTTTTTTTAGGGGGAGTAAGCGGGTTGAATAGGAATAACTCTCTCTGTCTGTTCATCTGTGGACATAACTGTAACCACAACTCCTCCTAAATTGCTTAGGGACTTTGATGTAACTACATTTGAAGGTAAGGCACTATATGAAATGTGCATAAAGAAAATTGCTTTCAGATGATTACAAGGGGAGATAATTCAACTGAAGAGTTTGGTATGCATGGAACTTATTAGTGAAACTCCCCTTGAACTGCTGAAATGACTTTGCCATTGCTACTTGTAGGGGAATAGGGTATCATTTAGTAAGCCTTGCTCACAGTTTTCCAGTTTATAAAGTAGTTTTGATTTCCTAATCATTCATCTATGTCTGCTTGTTTCAATCAAAATGCCTCTGATGTCTTAAACTGATGAACAATTTATATGATTTACAAAAAAGCCATGGTGTAAGGAAATTGAGGGAGTACTTAATGAGTGTTAACTAATAAATGAATTCATGTATTTAGGCGGATAGTATTTTATTCCAAAAGAAAACTGTAATTATGTATATTATGTTAATAATATTGTAAAATAATTCGTATCAGTTGTCTGTCATTTGAACTGTAAATTGTACAATATGAAAATGTATTGAAAGACATTTCTTTGAAATTTATTATAATTATTGTGAAACAAAATTTATTTGTTAATCTCATGTTGTGAGTTATGACAGTAAACAGACATTTGTAATGTTCAAATTGCTATGTATATTGTAGTATTTTATGTTTTATAGTTTATAATTATGAATAGGAAGTATATTTTTAGACCAAATGGGTTAAATTTCATTTGGAATACTGCAGACCTCCATAATGGAAGTCATTATTATATTCCTATTCTCTGATTGAAAGTTGTACAAACTGTTTCTTACTTGATAGTGCTATAGACAAATATGTTTATCCATATTTAAGTCTAATAGATAAAAGAGACATTTACATTTTAGCATATCTGGCTTAAATGACATGTGACCAAAATTAGCTGCAGCTTTATTTGCATTGAAATTGTAATCACCTGTGTCTCTTCACCTCTCATGCTTCAACCTTCTCTTAAACCACTGGGCTGATTTTTACCAAACTTGACAGGAATGTTCACTGGATGGTCTGCTACCAAACTTTTGAATTATTTGCTGATCATTTTTAAAACATGGCTGCCAGACCCAACAATGTTTCTTGATTAACTGAAACTTTGAAAATCTTTCTCAGAAACTGCTGAGTCAATTGAATGGTTATGTTGCAAGAATGAACATTAAATGGTTCTCTACCAAATTTGTGAATTGATTGCAAATTGGACATTCAAGAAGACATGACCAGTATAGTTTACTGCCCTATGGAAAATTCCTTTTGAGATCATTTTGTCTGAAATAATCCTGCAAGTTGGAACCAAGGTTAAGTTATTAGGTTCTTGGATGGTCCCCTTTCCCTTTTAGGATTTTTCCTGATGACCTGAAAGACATGCTCACCACAGTTTAACATGGGATCTTATGGAAAATTGCATTTTTGGCTATAATCGATAGATACCTTCAGAAATGATAAGTAAATATAAAAATAGGAGATGTGGCATGATTGTCCATGAGACAGCCACCATATCAGCCTGAAGACAACATCCATCTGTTTATACTTAGCATGGCATTGTTATTCCAGGTGATATACACGGTTTCTCAAGAGCCTCTGGTTATGTCATAACATTGGTCTAACCTGAGCAGCTGTTGATTTAAAACCTGTTGAAAATTTTAAACAGAATAAACAAAAAATTCTATACCAGAAACAACACTTTATAGTAGTTTCATTTCTTATGTTGTAAAACACTTACGGCTTGATGAAAAGGGCTTAGGAAGCCATAAACAGACTTAATTTATTTTGACCTTTTGGTCACATGAGTTATTGCTGTCACATTAAGTCTGTCTTCTGTCTGTTTACAATTTACATTTTAATCTTTTCTGAAACCTCTTGGACAGAACTTGGTAGGAATGTTTATAAGATGTTCTTCTACAAAAGTTATGTTTTTTGTGCAGATGGTGAAAAATCAGACTAAGTTTAACATTGGATGGTTTCAAAATTTTTTTCATGTTTCTTCTTAACTGAAACTGCCAAGCCAATTGAAATGATTTGTTGTTTGGCTGATGAGCTTTCAGTGGTCCATTATATATGAAAGAAAGTTAAGTTTTTCATACTATTCAGAAATTCAGGCTGACATGGTTGAACATTGAATGCCAATAATAAGATGTTTTTGTCCTTGCATCAGGCAGATTAATTTGACATTAGCTTTCAGCATGTAATAAGCATTGTGGTATGAGGTGAGGGATACAGCCTCCATATGTTTATTCAAATGTTTTTGTCCCCTTCATGTCATCTTAATGTTTTAAATATTGACAATTGTACTGGTAGATTTTATAATTTATGATGTAACCATTGGTCCATAAAATTGTCTATTTCATGTTGAAATATCATTATTTAGCCATTATCCATTTACAAAAAATCTCTATAACTAAAGCAATAACATATTTCTATTTTTTGCTGTAATCTTATTTTCCTTCATTTAATACATATATGATTAAGAGTTATGGGTAGTTGGCCAAAATGTAACAGGTAAATTAAATGATTGTTGATTTACCATAAAGAAAATGAGTTCATTGCCAATTTTATTCTCTGTTTTATGACCATAGCTCATGCATATTACTGGGTTTTTGTTGCAAGAAAATATTTTAGTACACAAATTTTTCTGTTGAAATAATAAGGATATTGAATAGATGCTGAAAAGATGGTGGTCATTTCTAATTCAGATTAGTACTTTTACTAATTGTGCACCAGTTTTCAATATCAACTGTTAAAACGTTATATAAATATTTCTGTTTTCTGATTGAATTTTTTGTTCTTGAGTCATTCATAAAGTTATCCAAATTTAAATTAGAAATTAAAGATTATGTGTTGCTGAGAAATATTACTTAAATGCTCCTAGAATTGAGTTTGATCTCGCCTTCTTCTTAGGCTGTCATTTTAGTGATTTCTCATTCACCAGGGTAAAAGAGACAATTCTACAGAAAGATTTCAAATTCAGTTTCTAGAATTTTTTTTCTTAAAAGTTTGGTAATTATCTGTGTAAATCTGTCACTAATAGACTAATTTTTTATGAAAGTCTCTGTAGAAATTGAAAGTAATTTTCACTGCAATTTTAAAAACTTTACATATGATGTACTTTATAATGTACCATTGACAATTCCATGAACAGTGCATTGATGAAGTCTTTCATAATATGTTTGTACATGATCATTTTAAACATTTGCACCAGTGTTTTCATACAAATGTTTCAAATAAATTATTTTAAAAATATGTGTGGTCTTTTCATTATTTTATCTATTGAAAAGGGCAGACAAATTTTAACAGACAAAAAGGAGAAGGTCCCCAAAATTACAGAAATGTTTAAATTCTCAAATCCTTGTATACTTTATAAGGACTAGGCTTGATAGGGGTAGTTTTAGGCCCTGTAATTCCACTACAAATAATAAATACCGGTATTATGGACTGAAATATTGCAGTCAAATATTTAAATATATCAAACCAACACATATCAAGCACATTAATGGATATGAAGTCAGCTTTAAGATAAAGAAAATGCAGATTTGACCTATATTACCGGTAGATCAAATTTGGATATTTTTTACCCTAGTTACAGGGCCTCATTCGTGGACCAAAATTATTTTTTGCTGAAGCATTTAACTTGTTAAAACATTTTATCACAGAACTTATTTAGTTGAGAGACTATTTATCATGTTCAAAAAGATAATCTATCCATAAAATGCACAAAATATGACATTTCATGAAAATTCTAATTTTTCCTTAAGTTTAAATGCAAAATTTACAGTTGAAATAATAATTCATGGCAAAACAATGATTTGTTGCTGATAAATAATTATTTTTAAAAGTAAAAAGTAAAGCTTTAAAATTATTGGCAACACATGTTTTTAGGGCCAAATTATGACCTATGTCAACTTAATCTTTTAAGTGCAATTTCACAATCATGTTTTAGGGGGAAATCATTTATATTATTAAACCTCTCTATAAATATGTCTTTATGATTGGTTCAATCTGATGTCACATGATTTGTAGCTCACCTGACCTTTTTGTCCTCATGGTTGTTGTGGTCGTAAACTTTTTACATTTTCATCAACTCCTCTGAAACTGACAGGCCAATTTTAACCAAACTTCGATGGATTGTTCCTTGGATGGTCTTCCTTAAAAATTGTGTTTGGTTATGCTGAGTGCCATCCAACATGGCCGTCATGGCTCGGGCATAGTTTAACATGGGTCCCTATGGGAATTTTTTATCTTGGTAAACTCCTCTGTAAGCCCTGACTCAATATTAACCAAACTTTGATGGAATGGTCCTCAGATGTTCCTCTTTGAAAATTTTGTTCGGTTTTGCTGGGCGCCATCTAACATGGCCACCATGGCTCTACATAGTTTAACATGGGAATTTTACATTTTGGTCAACTCCTCTGAAACCTCTTAGTCTACTTTAACCAAACTTTGGTATTATGGTCCTTTGATGTCCTTTTTTAAAATTATGTTTCGGTTTTGCCAGGTGCTATTCAACATGGCCACCATGGCTCGGCATAATTTATCATTGTACCCTATGGGAATTTACATTTTGGTCAACTCCTCTGAAACCCCTGAGTCAAATTTAACCAAACTTTGTTGGAATGGTCCATAGATGGTCTCGATAGAAACTGTGTTCGGTTTTGCCGGGGGCCATCCAATATGGTTGCCACTTGTCTGCATAGTTAAACATAGGACCCTATCAGAATTTTACATTTTCACCAACTCCTCTGAAACCCCTTCGGCCAATTTTAACCAAATCTTGGTGGATTGGTCCATACATTGTCATCTATAAAATCTCTGCTTGGTTTTGATAGCTGCCATGGCTCTGCATAGTTTAACTTTGGACCCTAAGGGAATTTTACACTTTGGTCAACTCTTTTGAAACCTCAAGGTAAAATTCCAATATTTCCAAATTTGACCCAGTGGAAATTTAACTGCATTTATGTATATAAATAGCTTCAAATTTGCCTTTTGTCAAAACAGCTTTGAGCCAAGTGAGCGTTTACAGGCTCCTAGGAGCCTCTAGTTACAAATGCTATGTTTCCCTCAACCCCATAAATTTTTATTGCGAGTTGTATAATTGTATTGTCACCCTCGACAACCCCAAACTTTTCCCTGCTAGATGGCCACAACAAGTTGTGTAATAGTATGTCCTCCTCAACAACCCTAAACATTTTCCTGCTAAGAGGCGACAACAAGTTGTACAATAGTATTGTCACCCTCGACAACCCCAAACTTTTTCCTGTTATATGGTGACAAAAATATTTTGCTTATCTATTTGTTTGGTTTAATAAAACAATTATGGCCATCTTAGCCAGTGCACTGACAATCAAATTGTCAACTTGTCGGTGTTGTTTTCCCTGGGGCAAGCCCTTGAGTTTTTGAATGTTCACCTTCTAAGAAGGCCATAATTGTATAATGTTAAGGTGACAAATACATTAAAATTGATTGACACTCAAGTGATATTTGGACATGCTTGTATCAGATGTGGGCAAAAAACATACAGTTAAACCTCACTCTCCTGAATGACTTGAACACCATATATATATATATATATGTCTATAAAGTCTTCTTTGCATGTTTCAAACCTTAGTTCTATAATTCAATCAATTTAATTGGCCCTGTGGTTTTTCAGTTACCCAAGTTGTGATTTGAATATTGTTTTCCACTTTGGGAAAGACATCTTGTAGCAACTTGGTGTTAAGGTGGTGTCCATGTATAAATAATAAGAGATACCTTTGGTAATATGTTTGAAGAAAAACGGTACAATATTTCATTTGGTGTTACTAGACAAACTAATGACAAATGTAATATTGATAGAACCAGAATATATTTGAATCCTATCTTGTATGTCTAGCCAGTCAGAATATATTAGCAATACAAAGAAGACACGGTTGGTTTAGCCTTGTTTTTGCCCTAGAATTTGGCTAAAAATGAAAAGTGGCTGTATCTGTTATTCTTTATTGTTTGTACGTATTTTTTTTGGCTAAATTGGTTCTATAGTGGACACATGTCACAAAGAATTGGCTTTAAATGTGAGAATACTAAAAAAATTACTTAATTTGATACAAATTTGCTGATTTTGAAAAAGATCAGAATAAAACTTTGTACAATTATAAATCTAACAACTGCAAATGTTTTGCTGAAACACCTTCATGATATTTGTTATGCCCTCATAGAAATAGTTTTTTTTTACAGAAAATGTTCTTGCTAAAATAGTCAAATGTGTTTAATGCTTTGTCAAAAACATGTTATACTTTTATTCTTAGTATGATTGTTGTCCATTATTGAAATTGTTTTAATCTCATATTTCCAACTCAATGATCAATTGCTTATCAACCTGCTTCATCTATATTGACCTTGTAATTGAAGTCCCCATGGCATGGAATGGCACTTTCCTTTAGAGTGACGGAGTCAAGTGAGTGGGTGATATGACTACTAGTATATTTAAAGCTACGTGTAGGCAGTTCCAAAGATTATAAACTGTTTTGATTCTAATCCCAATAAGCTAAGTTGCATAAGGTGAGAAATTACACAAAACTCTTAAGTTATGGTTTCTAAAGCTTTCAACAACGTTTCCAACTATAAGATTAAGATCAGAACTCCTTGTGGATAAGTAATATTACCGGAGGCAATCATCTTTTGCTAAGTTTTCCTCGTCCATAGCTTGATTCTATGAAACGTTTTTGACCAAGACTAGGTGTCTAATAGTTTTTTATTTAAACGAAAGAATATGAAAGTATGCCAGAAGGATACGATCTACTCCTTACGTAGGTTTATAACAAATATGCAAAAGCTAATCTTTCCTGTGTGTATAACCTTACATAAGGTTAACAGGTGATAACCATACGCAGTTACATCAGGGTAGAGAACACAGTGTCAGAGATGTGAGATCTGACTTAAAATGAACCTTAGTCAATTCCGGTCAAACTATCTATGGGATACAGACAAAATTATCATGATGCATCAGCATATATTGGGGCACTCGGAATCTGAAATATGATGTCAGACGTAAAACATAAACCCCAGTGAAGCATGCATTGTAGGGCAAACTGACCTGTTTTGGTTTGGATGCTGAATGATGGACTTTGCAAGTGGCTTTAGGTACATGGTGTAAACGCACAAAGTAAGATTTGAGGTTGGATGTAAAAAGGAACCGCAGTTAATGAAGTATGAAATGTATGTCGAACCAGAGACATATAATACAATATAATTGTATTATATGTCTCTGGTCGAACTGACCCAATTCTAAGTAGGAAGCTGACAGATTTCTGAAAAAAATATGATGTGCCATCAGATATATTTTTGTCTTCAAAAATTAAATCGACTGTTTGATTAATGAATTGGGCATTCAGAGCACACATGACAATCCAAGTTACACACTTTTAAAAAGGAGATAATTGATAATCACGTCAGTTTTGTCTGCCTTTGGAATTTCACCTAAAGTTGAGGAATATGATCTACCTTTATTGTTAAGTGTCCTTATAAGCAGCGTTTTATTGCTTGATCTGCCAAATGTTGCACCAAGACGCTCTCAGGGATTTTAACTTCAATTTTATTCACTATCACGACGGGCCGCCAAATATATTGCGACACAAACTTTGCAAAAAGTTGCATAAATCAGATAATAAATTTTATTTAAAGGCATTCCACCCAGAAATAGGTCAATTCGACCTACATTTCATGCTTCATCGTCTCAGATTCAGTTTTACATCCAACACGGCGTTGTGGATTCCTTTAAGATTTTCACTCTTGATTTAAAGGAATTCAAAGACCTGCTGAACATTTTAAACTCAAGATCTCAGCATCAAAACATTTGTCTTTTCCATCATTCTATACAGCCATACCACACGCACTTCTCAAATCAAGACTAAAACATCTAATTCATAGTTGCTTTCTCAAAAAGGAACGGAGAAAGACGATACAAATACATCGTTGTTGTTAGAACCAAAGCATACTTTGTTCAACGTTAACACAAAATAAAAAAAAATATGCAGAGGAGGATATTACAATAATGTTAGATTTCCCGGATGACAACATCTTTGTTCAGTTTTCCTGAAATGACGAATACTGTATGGGAAAATTGATAGTGCGACGGGTTCTTTAAAGGGACAGGAACTGCTTATCTTTTTCGGAACCACTGAGTTTATCCCCGGTTGTTTTTTATTTGATTTGTTTTGTTTTCTTCTAATTAAGGAAGCTTGACTCTCCCCTAAATATCTATACAAATGCTGCGATTTTGAACCTTCTGTTCCTCAGTGGATATCGAAGGTATACTATTCTTCATTTAAAAATATACCGATTTTTTGTAATTCTTGATCACGAAACATTATTCGATATGCAAAATTCCAGAAACTATGATAAAGAATTGCAATTGCTGAAATCAAATTTTAGAAAAACCGTGATATCTCGAATTCCAGAATTCGTTATCTCGATTTTCAATTCAACATAACGAAATTCAGAAAACCGTGATCACGGATTATAATTCGATATAACGAATTCGAAAAAAACGTGATCTCGAATTATAGACCAAGTTTTGTTAAGATGAAAGAGGACCTGAGTTAAACAGAAAGCTCCCCACCCCGGCATCGTTCTTACTTCAACACTCCTGCGGCTTGGTGAATATCGAAACTATTCCTTACTATGACACTCTCCCTATTCAAACTATTTTGAACAAGTTTTTGTTTAACTGAAGATGTCTGGAAGAGCTAAAGACAGCTCTAGCCCCACTTAATTCACGACAAAAATGGTGTGATTTTGAACCTCATTTAAAGCCCGTTTAGGACCTATCAAAAAATATTTATAATTTGTTATCTCGATTTATAATTTGTTATCACGATTTATAATTCGTTATTGCGGTTTTTCGAATTCGTTTTATCGAATTTTAATTCGAGATCGCCTTTTTTCAAATACGTAATTTCGAATTTTAATCCGTTATCGCGAATTTTAATAACGGTTTCTGGAAATCGATTTAATGAATTCTGAAATTCAAGATCCGTTATCGTCGTTTATAGAATTAAAAATTTCCAATTAAAATTCGCTGTCACAGTTTTTTGGAATTGTAATTTGTGATCACGATTTCTAAAATTCAAGATATCCAATTTAGATGCATAAAAGTACATTCAATATGCGTTGATGCTATAAGGGTCAAAATCACAACAGATCTAGCGTGAATTAATGGGGTTAGAGCTGCCAGCCTCTGGCTTATTAGGGCCACTTAGACCCCTTCAGTTTAACAAAACTTGTTCAAAATATTTTTGATAGTGAGAGATTTTATATAAAGAAATAGTTGGCAAATTCCTTCCTTTGATATTCACCAAGTCGCAAGACTGTTCATATCAGAATAAGGCTAATGGCGGGCTTTTTGGGGCTCTGGTAAACCCATGTGCCCCTTTAATTTTAACAAAACTTCAAAATCTTCTATACAAAAACAGTTGTTTTATAAAGGAATATTTGCTATAATGGTACCTTCGATATGCACCGAGGCTTAGGGGAGTCAGAATCACCACATTTGTTTAAAGTATTTTAGGATGATTGCAGTGATATTGACACTTCTGTGCCAAGGTGCATATCGAGTTTACCATTATACCGACTTTTCCTTTATTTGAAAACTCTCGAATAAATTTATTCAGATTTAAGGGGGCCTCAATGGTCTACCTAAGGAAAAGTCGGTATAATGGTAAGCTCGATCTGCACCTCACTTTGGTGCTGAAGTATCTACTTCACTCAAAATATATTGTGAAGTAATTGGGATCAAGCTGCCTCAGAATCTGGAGGACACCCCAAAACTTATTCAATTCACTAAACAAATGTTCTGATTCTGACACTCCTTGGGTTCGGTGCATATTGAAGGTACCATTATGTCAAATATTCATTTATATAACAACTCACTCTTGTGTTTAGAAGATTTTGACCGAAATGTGGTCATAATTAAAGGGGATACAGCCCGAAAAGGCCGCCCGCCATAATTCTGAATTAAATGCAGCTTGGTGAATATCGAAGGAATCATTTTGGCAACGATTTCTACTATAAAAATTCTCCCTAACAAAATGATTTCAGTGAACAAGTTTGTTAAACTGAAGGGGTCCAAATGAGCCATTGGTAGCTCTAACCGCCATTAATTTACTATACAAATGTTGAGATTTTGACCCTTCTGTGCTTCGGCGCAATATGTTCTATATTGGATACCTCGAATTTTAGAATTCGTGATCTCAAATTATTGTTCAAATTCTCGAATTCCAAAAACTGTGACAACGAATTTTTATTGGAAATTCTATAAACAGATATACAACGGATTGCATTTTGAGATCTTCCTATAAAGTTAAAACTTAAAATCCGTATTTTTAAATCAACACAGATGCATATACATGTATATATGTCCCGATTTTTCTCTAGGAAACGGATTTATTTAAAAGCTATCATGCAGTTGATTCCGAATCCTTTGTTTCTTTATTGTACTGGCTTTATTATCAGTTTTCGAAATAAATTATGTTAGCATAAGAATTTTTTGATTTTTTAAATGGGAGCCGAGAACTTTGCATTATGTTATATGTGCATGAACAGCTTTACTCACAAACGCTAATAGTAAACTCTGTAGACTTATTTTAAGTTTGACCTTACCCTTTTCTCTATTTATTTATTTTTCATTTATTTTCCCTACGAGGAAAATTTTAATAAATAGGAAGAGAAGGTATGGTCATATTAGACTGTGATCTTTGTAATTTAGTTATTTAGATTTTTCCGTTTTCTTCAGTATTGAAAGACTCGACGATGAAAATTTTTTTCGGATAAGGAGGAGGTACTTAATAATAAATAAATAAGTTCTTTAATTTTTGATACCATCGTTAATAATCATCACTAACAACACTGAAACTTGTCATCAGGGGCAAGTTGTTCAAAAGCTTCTTCAGACGTCTTTCCTCAACCAGGGA
>JARWCS010221408.1:0-13688 GCA_034783895.1 Geukensia demissa | reverse complement strand
TGTAAAAAGGATTAATTAATGTCACTTGTCCCAGCTTGATAAGGTCGACTTCTCTCATCGGATTAAAGAGGTGTTAATCACAAACAGTCAAATACTTTTTAAAATTAAACAATGCTTTAAATTTATAATAAATAATTAAAAATATCTTAACTCCTAAAAATGTCAATTTTACCCACTACGACATATTTATTGTTTTTTCTGGTACTTTCAAGTCGGATTGGGTGAATTTCTGTTTGATTTTTATACTCTCTTATTTACTGCTTTTGCTTTCTTTGATTTTTTCCTTTGACCACTCGTTGGGGAGGATTTGGATCCCCCTAACTTCGTTTATTTTAAACACATCACTCATGTGCCTGTCCCAAGTTATGAATTGTGGTCATAGGTTTGTTTTCGTATTAAATGTTTTATAACATGTATGTTTTTGATAATATTCAGGTAATCGCCATTATTTTACGTAAACAAGTTTGATTTTTTTGGGGCGATTACGAGAGCTTTTCACAAGGAGTGGGATTCCACCCTGTTTGAAGGCCTTTTGTGCAGACCTCTAGATTAGTATATTTCTTTCATCTTTCTCGTGATTGGAGCTCGGTCTCTCTGACTTAATTTCATATATTTTCATGTTCATATGGTTCAAACGACCCATGTCTGCCGGACGTGCGGTTTCCGAGAAATAATGGTGTACCGAAAAGTTGGTTTTCAGTGATTCACATATGATACCGTTTACAGACTTGATAAAGTGAAATGATGTATCAATTCACTGTTAAGTTTGTCATCTGTTCTTCGGTTCAGCACACCCACCAAGTCTCTCAAATGTGAACAAGGTTTAAAAAGTACTGTTAACTTTAAGTCTGATGAATTCTTATGTTGCATATGCATTCTCCAAATGCGGAATAAATGTCAATAGCTGCAAACCATACACCATGACGTCAGAGTTCAGATCGGTTCATCTTAACCAGGGTAGAGATGTAATCTCATCACGTGACTAGAATTATACAAGACATTTAAGGATAGAATTTTTCATATTAAGTTGTCGGTTCCTGTTGTAAGGTAAGTGAATATATAATTGTTTTTACGTTGACAGAACTGTTTCTAAATTCACTGTATACATGTGAAAGGATCTGTGAAAATCTTTCTGGTAGGTTACACAAGTTAATATATTTTTTATTGCTAGCAATAGTTTTTTTCCATTTTTAATGCATATGTTTTTTCTTCGAAATAAAAAAACCCAAAACATTGTACTTTTTTCGCTTTTAGAAATTGATTCCTTAAAAATTGTCCACTGATATGCTTCAGTAATTTCAGATATGTTTAAGTGTTTGTTGCTGATTGCTTTGGTACTTCTGGTATCGCGAACAAAGGCCGGAGGATACGGGCATAGCGGTGGCTACGGACACGGATCATCCTACGGTTCAGCGAAAGGATATGGAGACGGCGGATATGGTTCCTCGTCTTTACTGGCAGGGTTGCTGGGTGGATATAGAGGAGGGGGTGGTTACGGAGGAGGTGGTTACGGTGGAGGCGGGTATGGAAGTGGATATGATGGTTCACTTGGATATGGCGGTGGTTATGGAGGTAATATTTTAGTAATATGAAGACGTTTATTTGCATTTCGTTATTTTTGTCAGTGGATGATTTTGTGAATAATCGAACTTAAAAAAAGTGGTAAAATATGTATCATACTAAAATGGGGAAATATTCTATTTAAATCGGTGAACGCAGAGGAAATGTTTTACTCCTTTTAGAGGGAAATACTCGTTTTTAATATTTTGGGCAAATTGATTATATTTTGATTAAAAATCGTTGTTATTTCATGGATAAGTAAACATTTTGATTTAGTGTTAATTTCATTAGCAATATGAAAACTGAAATATTCTTTTTTTGTGGCGTTAAAGTAGATGTTCTTTGGATATTTGCAATGTCAGTGTTACATAGATCATCAATCACTCCAGTATAAAATCATTCGATATTTACCATTGCCACGGGATATCTAAAAACATAAAAAAGGATAAGATGTTCTTACCTGTTTCGAGCTGTCTGGAAAAATCTTTTAATAATCATTTATTTTTACAGGTGGAGAAGTTGCCAGAAACATAGCTGGTAAATATATTTGTTGTGAAAGAAAGAAGTTTAATACTATACTAAATACAAAATTACCAATGTTGAATAAATATGGAAAATTTTGGAATGCTATATGTACATTTCAAGGAGTAACCTCTTATCAGAACCAAAACAAAGGAAACCCTAAATCCAAACATAGCAAAAGAAGCACTCAAATCCAAGCAAATCGAAATGGGAAGCCATTTCCGACAGTAGGGACAACTACTAAGTGCAATAATAATTTTTTGTGGTTGTCTGTCCAATGCAAAGAAGTTGCACTCTGAATTCTTTCAGGTTATATGTCAGTTCATAAAACTACCTTGGTTTTAATAAAAGGTAATGGTAACAATTTGCTTTTCTGCCAGTCTTTAACCACAATTCATTGAATATTATATAAGAGTAAATTTTTATAGTCGTTATGCAACTAATGTGTTCATTTGGGTTTCAGAGGGAAAAAAGGTCGTTGTCAAAATATTTTAATGTACTAGTAAATGTACATGTAGCCCGTTCATCAAACGGTACAAAAGAGATTTTACAAGGTCGTCACTTGTTCTGTCTATTTTTAACGATTTTTTTTTCAGTTATGATTTAACTTTACATTTGCTAGTACACAAAACAAAACTGTTAATATAATTCTTGCGATATTCGATGTAAGCGTAAGTTTAGCTTTTGTCAACACTTTTCGTATTTACATTGTTTGCTCATTTTGTCTCGATCGAAGTACAAAAATGGCTGTCACAGCCAATTCTTAGTTCTGAGTCCAGTGTAGAAATATCCATGCGAGAGATCAAAAGTGCATAGTCTAAAGAGACATGACAAATTCCAAACAAAGGAAACAAAAAGAACAAAGGCTTAGACTCCACGCCTGAACTTTTTTACAAAACAGTAGTATAGGATCAGGTGCTTCGGAAGGGTAATCATTTCCTGTCTGATTGACTAATTAAAAGATCCTCTAATCTTAAAACGTTCAGCAAATGAAATGAAACGTTACATAATGCATACATGCGAGGTCATTAAAAAATTTCCTCAGCCATTTCCTCCTCAGTTGGACAACAATCATGGCCATCGAAGGCCATCATCCCCTCCGAAACCGTTAAGTCGAATTGTGCAGTATCCTCTGGAAAGCCATTTTGTTTAGATCGAAAAACAAGTATGAACGTCAAAAGAAAGTTATTGTTTATGATTGATCGGGTGGTCGATTTGTAGAAAATATCATCTCTTTTAAACCTCAAAGTTAAACGTAGCAAAACATCTTTATTAAAGCTTTTGTTTTTGTCAATGTTTAGTAAACAAACATGACTCCCAGAGACTTTCCCGGTTCTGGACTGGCTAAATAAAAAAAAACATTTCCTGGAATAGCTTGACCTAATGAACTCAAACTTCATTGAAAGCATCTATAGAAGCTCCTAAATATTATTTATTAAATTTGTCTCTATCGGACAACAAAAGTGGCTATGGACAATTATTGTTACTGATTGCATGGTTAGTGCACTAACTCCTCTGAAACTGCCCAGCAACATGAATCGAAAACATTATAATGCAGCATTATAGGGAGGCCTTTTTAAAAGTTTGTTCATTTTATCAAAACGGGAAACAAAACAAGGCTGACCAAGGAAATAATTGTTTTGATTGTCCATTTTATTATATTTAAAAAAATATTCTTTTCAAGCCTTCAATCAAAATGGTGCCAAACAATAAAGGACTATTCTTTATGTTTTAAAAAAGATTTGGAATTTTGTTCTAATCATAAAATTAATATTGCTGTGGATAATATTCTTGTTAACAATTGGTATTTTATTATAAATCTTCTCTGAAGGCGAAAATAAATGCAGCTAGGTTCTAGTCAATATAGGGACAATAGTCTAAATAAGTTCCGTGACTACGTGCAGTTGCGCTTCAGGGTCAGCCCTCTGAGTCGCTTGTTTGAATGTTTACCCGCAGTAACAAAATCATGGGTCATAAGATAATATGCTGTTAGTTACGTGCATTTTTGTGTCCGCCGGGGTAACCGTGAGATGTATTAAAGGGGGTCACTCCCGGTAGATTATATTCGTAACAGCAAAAATCTTATTAAAAAACTCTTACAGCGAAAAAATTCCCGTCCCAAGCACCTGTGGTATAAGATTGTCCGTAATATTCTACACCTGAGATATGTATTACATAAGGAATATTGATGCACCATGGATTCGCACCATAAAGTCTTGCAGAATACTAACATTTTCATGTACTGACACTTTTAAAACCACAGGCATGGGACGCGACTTTTAATTTGTATATACCTAAACAATTTAGGGAGATTAAAAATCGCATCGCGTGCCCGTGTTGTAAACCTTGTTATGAATGTTGCCTCGAATTGTGATTTTTACATTTATTGTTACTGAGTGCCCGCGATTGGTGATTAAGGCATTTTTCTTTTTTAGTTGTTCAGACGCCAGTGCTAGACTATCAGAATGTGGTTCAAAACGTACCCACCATTGAGTACCAGAACGTTCCACAGGTGGAGTTCCAAACACAGACAATAGCCAGACAGGAACCGGTCTATGCCAATACATATCCGGACACGTATCCATCCAGTCCAGTTTATCCTAATTCATATCCCAGCAGTCCCGTATATCCTAATTCATATCCTAATAGTCCCACCTATCCTAACACTTATCCAAGCAGTCCCATCTATTCTTCCTCGAATCCAAGTTACCCGAGCAGTGTTCCAACGTTTGGACCATCGTCAGAAACAGCCTGGTATGGGGCAAACACAGGACCGGTGTATACAGAAAGTTCGCCCGTCTATTCTTCTGCTCCTTTATATTCACCTGGTGGAAATTCGCCCATTTTTCCAAGTGGAGGAAGTATTTCACCGGTCGTGAGAGGCGATGGAACATTCATTCCTTCGACATCTAACCAGTACATTCCAGGATGAAATATATGTAAGTTGCAAATGCACTTTATACCGGAATGTAAACTAGTAGTGTAAAACGTAAAAGTCAACTTGTCAGTTTGGATTCCTAGTTCGAAACACATTTCTGGATAAATCTAAATATCATAAGGTACAAAGGTGGATAATGATATATATAGACATCAACAAACTAAGAAGCCTAACGCCATTTCTTCTTTCTTCAAAATTGTGCATGCGTCATTTATGCTCACTAAGACATTTAATAGCAAACTTTAATATGCTAAAAATTGTTATTACATTTCAGTAAATCTTGTCCACTGCAGATAAAGACCATGTTGGTGTACTGGAATCCTCCTTCAATAAAGCTGCATACAGTTTCTTAGTTGGTTGATTTCAACGCACAATTTGCAAAATCGAAGTTTCTTCATTAAATATTGTATCCGCATATCAATCTGATATACATTCGTCTCAAAAACAATAATCTTTTCACAATTATGGATACAGGATTAAACAGTTCCTCTAGTAAAACAATAGTTATCGCCCCTTCTCACCATGTTGATCTTGTCTTGCTAGTCATTTACATTATTCTGCACAACGTTATACATTCCAATTGGCAGTCAGTCCAGGGTAGAATATCCATGTGAGAGATAAAAGTGCATAGTAAAAGAAACAAGACTTTGAAACAAACTAAAAGATAAAACGAAAACAAAAATAACAAAGGATTGGAATCGACGAACTCCTTTACAAAACAGGAGTGGGATCAGGTGCTCTAGAAGTGTAAGCATTCCCTGTCTTAAAACTATGTTTGGCCATGATCACCCTCCTCAATTTAAAGATGGGCAAAAATTTACGAGGACTATCCCAAATGCCATGATCATTCCTGCAAAAGTTAGATTTGATTAGGAGTATTTAAGGGAATTTTCAAAGATTAAGCCAAACGAAAATGATTTCTGGCTCTGGTTGCAGGGGATTTGGGCATTTATAGATGAACAACACTCTTCATTAAATCCGACCAAGCAAAGGTATCTTATTGTTCCAGGGTTCATTTCTATAGTCCAGTGCACCTGATTTTTGGCATGCAATTGCATTGCACGAGAACAACCTAATTTGAATTTAATATACAACTCACCCCGACTTGCATGTGATCATGCTGATTTTTCTAGGTACATGTAGTTAATTCACATTGAATCAGCAGCCCAACGCCTAGAAATTAGGTATGTAAAGAGAGTGGTCAATATGAATTATGAAAAAAATGGACAAATGTAATATTATTTTGCAACCAGAGGCTCCAGGAAGCCTGTATAGCTCATCTGACAGAGAATCCTCGTTGATTCTCACCAGTAAGGAATGTTCTACATTTTGGTCAAGGACAATTAGCTCAGAAGTTTCACCCAAGAAGATTCTGATGTGCGTTTCTGAGGATGCTTACCTTTCTAGAGCACCTGATCCCACTCTGTTTTGTAAAGGAGTTCCTGGATTCCAAGCCTTTGTTCTTTTTGTTTTCGTTTTATCTTTTAGTTCGTTTCGAGTTTGTCTTGTTTCTTTGGACTGTGCGCTTTTGATCTCTCACATGGGTATTCTACGCTGGACTTCCTATTTTAAAACAAGTTTGGCTGTGACAGCTAACTTGGTTGGGAGGCTGGGATGCAGGACAAATTTTTGGAAGAGCATTCCAAACAAAGTTTCGCGTAGGGTACATCGCTTAACTTAGTTTGGCTGTTGCAGACATCTTTTTGGTTTGCAGGAATACCGGACATAGTTTTGGTAGCTCATCTAAGGACCATTCCATCAAAGTTTTGTAACAGTTGACTCGGTTGTTGTTACAGACAAGAAGATATGAAGATTTCTAAACTATGGCCCCGCCATATTAGTTGGCTGGGGGAGTGGGGAGAATGCTGTACACAATTTTGGTAGAGGACCACCAAAATGGTTGCAACTCTGATAAGAAGATTTTTAAGTGAATTTCCCATATGATCCTATGTTAAACTAAGTTTGGCTGTGGCAGCCACCTTGGTAGGCCAGACATAATTTTGGAAGTGGACCTTATAAAGATCAAAGTTCACCAAAGTTTGGTTGCAATTGGCTCGAAAGTTTCCGACAACATGATTTTCAAGGGATTTTTCCATATAGACCTATATTAAACTAATAAGGGTTGCGTCGGACGTCTTGGTTGTCTGTCGGGGATACCAGAGAAAAATTTTGGTAAAGGACAATATAAAGAAGTTTGGTTGCAACTGGTTCAATAGTTTCTGACAAGATGATTTTAAGTTAATTTCCCATACGGTCATATGTTATAACTTTGGTTGTGGTGGCCATCTTGGTTGGTGGGTGGCGCATACAATTTTGGTGGAAGACAATATAAGAAGCTTTCCCGTAAAGTTTGGTTGCAGTAGACCCAGTTGTTTCAGCCAAGAAGATTTCTTAAACCCCACTTTATTAAAGTAACACTGGCCATCTTAGCGGGCAGGGATGTCAGTAGAAGACCATCCATGTTATTATATGGTATGAATTGGCTGTGGTTTCAGATTGGAAGTTTTTGTAATTTTTGACAGATGGACAGACGGACAACAGAGTCATGACAAAAGCTCAGATGGACTTTTATGCAAGGTGAGATAAAGATGTTGAATTCATGTGAATAAACTTATTTATCTACAAAATGGTGTGAGTTCCATTTGAAATTTTGAATCAAGTGTGACAGAGTGGAAACGTAAAAAAGCTTTGCAATCTATTCTCCTGCTCCTTAATATTCACTTGTTTGTGGAAATTGGCCGATTAGTACCACTGGAGAAGGTATTTAAACTATTGTGAGAGGCGATGGAGTTAACATTCATAAAAAAGCAAATGCTGATTTCTTTTAAAACAAACATTTTCACTTGAAGTGTTTATAAATAGAAATATATCTAAAATATTTTCCCACAAGTGAAAACATTCAACTTTATTAAACTGCAACATTGTCATTGTAATTTTAATGTGAGACAGGAAACGGCCAGGGAAAGTATATCTGAGTGTCATGGTTCTTTGATTTTAAGATGAATAAATAGAAACAAATGTGTTTAGGTTCTCTGATAAAAAAAATAAATCAAAAGAAGCTTTATGTAATAATCAATGGAAAACTACTGCATAAAATTGTACATGTAGTAGAATCTTGTAAGACAACTCCATAAAATTGTGGGAAGAATCTTGTAGGACTACAGCATAAAATTATGGGAAGAATCCTGTAAGAATAGTGCATAACATTATATGAGAAGAATCCTGTGTGACTACAACATAAAATGGTGTAAATTTGATAAAAATCTTACTTGAAATGGCTTCACAAGAACAGCTTGACAAAACTTAAAGGTTAATTTTTTAAATAATATATTTAGGTAAAAAGCAATGAATATTTTTGGCCACACTATGCACATACCAAATTTCAATGTCTTGGACCACTGGTTCAAAGTGAAGCAACTACATGAAAAAGCTCAACAGGAACACACATCCAAGACTGAGAGATAAGGCTTAAATTGAGAGTGGCATTAGGTGCAAAGGCATTCCAAAAAATCAAGCGCCTTGGACCTCAGAAAAGAACAAAACCTGTTAAATGCAATAAGGATGAGTTTTTTACACCTATATGTAGTCTTCAAAAAACTTTTCATCACAGGTAAGACATCAAAACTATATACATGAAACATGATAGTTTTGAAAGATCTCCCAAATTTTGTAAAAAGAAAGAACTAAGATTCAAAACAATGTAAATAGGAAAAACTTATTTTCTTCATTGCACAAATAGAAGGCCATAAAATTCATGCAGTCATTTTTAGTTATTTATTTTGAATTAAATAGATTGCACTTTAAAGAACACAACAAAATATCTTCTAAAATATATAAAAATAATAATATATAAAACAATCCAAACTGTAAATCGAATGATGGTTTCTTTCAAATAGGAGTATGCATAATTACATCATCATAAACTCCAACCATATTTCTGTGTTTAAATTGACTACCAAATTAAATTTAAATTTGTTGAATAATATACCATGACTGGTGTAAATTTATATATATATATATAACTAAATATTAATTATTCGTCAAATTTACAGTTGAGCTTTGATTATCTGACATCAAATAGTTCTTACACTATGGCAATCTCCGAATGCAGAGACTCCTAGCTTTCAGTTACACCTCCAGTAGTGGACTCTGTCATTGGTGGTTACACCATTTTGTGAGCTTCCTCTCATGGTGGCCAATACCATTGATACCTGATGGAGACGCAATAATTACTTGATGTCACGATTCAGGCAATCAATGGGGATGAACATATGGCAGAGGTGTATGTGTCCGACGAATGAAGTACTACACCCTCTGTTTCAGAGATTGTTACCATGGGTTCCTTTTTTTTCAGTTCACTAAGCATTTTTTGAATGGTTTCAAACCTCAACAATACCAACAGTCCTTAAGTTGTTCAATTTGTATTCAAGTTACCAAATTAAAACTGCAAATTATCTAATAAACAAAAACAAGTTTTAATCAATCCCTGTCCACATGTTTGCTCACAAAAAACTTACAAAAAACAAGTTGCTTTTAAATGCTAAAACAAGTGTTAAAATGTCTATTCTGACAAGTTTAAGGCAAAGTATTGCACATCAATTCACAATGAGTCTAAAATAAAATACAGTTTTTTGTAACTCTTAAAACAGAGCTTAAAAATGACAGCACTGCATGTTACATATAAATTTCTTATAAAATTTTAAGTAAAATGAGTGAAAAAAATTACAAAACAGCACTAATAATATCAATTAAATAATGACACATGTACCCAGTACATAAATATTTCCAAAAAATGACATCTGATTGTATAAAAATTAAAAGAAAAAGCTGGAAACAAAAGTGCAATATCAAGATGATTGGATATGATATCAAATCACAATGTTTGTTTGTTTAAGGTTTAATGCCACTTTCACCAATATTTAAGTCATATCGTGGCGGTCAGTTTTACTGGTGGAGGAAGCGGGAGTACCCGGAGAGAACCACCGACCTTGGGCAGGCAACTGACAAACCTTATCACATGCAATGTGAGTTGAACTCAACTTGTTTTTATGGTACTAAGTCAATACAGGTGATAGGCCACAGTGATCTGTACAGGTAAGTTCATATCAACTACCTAGACAGGCCCCCAAATCACAATAAAATACATTAACTAATATTTTTTTAAATTCGTATGTAAAAAAAATTGCAGTGTGGAGACAGTTAGGTATGCTTTAATGGGACTAAAATTATAATTTGTTACAGTGTAATTTTAGTCATGTTTTATCCATTTTATTCCATAAATGGCTAAAAATAGAACATGGCATTACAATGTAGACAATTACAAAAATTATATACCTGTATATTGCAAGTTTTGAACATTTATCACTTGCATAATCTTAATATCAACAGGTACTTCAGAATAGGTGATTTGCCAATTACCAACTTTGTTTCGTTTCTTTAAAAATTTCTTCCAAAGGGAAATGATTCAATAGAGAATGTGATCACGTGACACTGGACAAGTTGTCAAGATTTGGTAACCAAACCCTTATTATCAGCACACTGGCATTTGAAATCTATAAAAGTGTTAACAAAACAAATGGACACAAAAAAGTCCATACTATTTTGACCTGTTTCACCAAAGATGAAGGCTAAAAACCATACAGGTCAAGAGAAAATAATTTTTGTATTACAATGTATGTTTGTTTGCAATGAAAATGCTGCCTTTGTCCAATCTAGAGTTGCTTCTCTTGATATAAGTATGTTTAACCTAGAGGCAAATTCAGGAATCCTGTTTAAATTGGCAAATGGACTTTTTCTATTTCCAATAGCAATTTTTCTTCGTCATAACCATTCATCCAATATTTTATTATTCTCATTTCAAATATAAAAATACTTCCAACAAACCCCTTAAAATACAACCGACTAAAATATACTTAAAAGAGAACACATAAAATGAAATAATAACAATATTGTAAATGACTTATCTCAGTATTATTTAAAAGAAATTTGACTAAAAATTATAAATGCCACTCTTTTAATAAATTAGATGAGGTAAAAAGTGATATAATTAATGCCAGCCATATAAGTATAACAATAATAAATTTGACCTTTTTAATTATTGACTGTATCAGTATTTGATTTTTCCAAAAAAAATTTTGAACACTGGTTTACCATGGATAATTTTTACAATTTTTATGGCTTCAATTTTTAAGTGATAATTCTACATTGCTTCTTCACATCTCTAAGAAATCATTTAAAATTAACAAAAAACATGTGTCTTCAAATGCTGTGAATCAAAATTAGGAACCAGATTAATGTAATTCTTATCAGGCAACAGACCGGTAATTCAAATCCAGGCAAGACATTAGCAACATTGATAACTAAAAACTCCTGTAAATTATGTAAAATTCCTTCTGTAAGTAGGAACTTTAAAATTCATAACTTCTGTAGCTTGAACTTACTTAATTTCTTTCTTGTCAAAATGTTAAAAAAAGAACAAATAACTGGTAATAATACATAAAACAACATATCATTAAACAAAATACTTCAACAACTATTTGGGAATGTACACAGTACAGCTACTATGCTCCCAGGCTTCAATTTTAGGCACATTATTTTCTGACCAGACCATGGTTTTCAAATCAAGCACCCATACAGTATTTGCTTTCTGTTGATAGTCTCCATCAATCCATCCCCCAATCATGTAGATTTTCTTGTCAAAACATGTGTAAGATGCATACAGTCGTGGGTTAGGAACAGTCCCAATTGTCTCCCACTGATTTGTTTCACTGTTGTAGCGATCAATATTCTGAACCAAAACACGGTCATCAGCCTCAGTTTCATGCCATCCTCCAATAACATAAATCTGGTCACTGTAAACAAACATCGTATGATCTGCACGTCTTGTCAGCAATGGGGTCAAATCTGACCAATAATCAAATTCAGGGTAATAAATAAAAAAATCAGAAATTGCACGGTCATCATGGATACCACCAGATATATAAAGATGTCCACCATAGGAAACACCAGCATGCTGGGATCGATTGTCTGGTATAGGAGCAACTGGGTCCCATCTATCCTCCTCTGGGTCATAGCATTCACATTCTGTCTCCGCATCCTGTGGAAAATCATCTGGCCCAAATCTTCCCCCTACTGCATACAACTTGCCTTCCACAGCACCAACATACAGACGACATCTCTCACTTGGCAACGGAGCTATACTCTTCCATTTGTTTTGATGAGGACTATATTTAAAGCAATACTGATGGATGATTTCTTGCATGAGATCATTGTAGCATCCCCCGACTAAGTAAAGATCATTATTTAACACAGTTAGACCAAAGTCACATTGTTCTACATGAGGAATTTTTGTCAGAACTTCCCAAGAGTTTGATTCTGATCTGTAATACCGTAAGTCATTAGTCATACCTCTATCATGGCTAAAACCTCCAACACATACCATGACCTCTTTAAATCCCCGATTATTCAATAAACCTGAGTATTTGCAGACTGTATTGATCACTGTGCTTCTAAACCATTTCCCTACTTTTGGCTCTTTCTCCATAAGCTGATGCAATAGATCTTTGTTATGAATTTCATCAATTTCCAACCAAGAGAGTTCATTGAATCTTAATCGTGACAAGAGGTGACTGGCAAATATGGCTCTTTCATCATAATTGTAAAATATCCAGTCCAATATGGTTGAAAAAATGTCCAGTTCTGAACAATTGACAGGAAAATCACTATCCAATATAAGACACAATGTCTGATATGTCAGTTTGGGCATCCGATCAAGCAAGAAGTGATCGAGGTGTGAACACATAAACTTGGCAACAATGTTCTTCAACTCCTTCAATGACAAAAGTTCAGCAAGATTGAACATTTCGAAACAGTTATCAAATGACAGATGAGATTCTAGAAACTTAGTACATGCTGTTATAACAGGTGATAGCTGTATATGATTGGCTGCTAATAGGATGTCTTCTACATTATCTGAAACATAAAAAACACTGGTTCAGGAAACTATGTGTATAAAAATCTACAAAACAATAAAAAATGTTCAGTTTTATTATTATAAAAAGGCAGACATATAAAAACTGAGGTGTTTCACAGGAATAGCATAATATGATCACAGTATGTTGCCATATGAAAGGATATCAAATGAACATTTTGATAAGATTGGACACATCATTTTGCTGGACAAAGAAAATAAGCTGGGACACAGTAATATAACTGCATCAATGATTATTTTGACTCGAATTATCCCAAAATTGGCATAACTTTTGTTTCTTTGTTCATTAGGATGTTTTGGAAACCCCATTAATATTGGATGAAAACTTTTTTTCTTTGTTCATTAGGATGTTTTGGAAACCCCATTAATATTGGATGAAAACTTTTTTCTGTATCATGCAAAATGAATTTTTTGCCCACCTTGACACATTTCACCTTGAAAATGATAAGAGATAGAAAAAAATTCATTGCCCTGCTACTGAAAGCTCCTGCCCAACTCCTACTGATTAGGATAAGACGTCTTCAGATAAGTGTTTACCATTATACATGTTTAGTCCTAGTTTTAAACCTCTGTTTGACTTACAATAGAGATATTATGTATGATACAATCCGTGTTCTAGCTAGCTCAAAATAGAGGGGTGCAACACCTCTCTGCCCTTTTGGTACCCCCTTTTAACTT
>JARWCS010221299.1:0-13689 GCA_034783895.1 Geukensia demissa | reverse complement strand
TAGCAAAAATGTTATAATGGCCGCCTATGGAGTTTGATTTACTCTAGTTTAGCCTTAAGGATACCCTAATGACATTTTGCAATTGGACGTTTAGCAGCATTCTGTTAATCAATAAAAAGGCAATGTAATACATATATACTTACGTCTGTCATGGCTGGACTGTTGTTTACCCTGTTCTAAAAATAAAAGGTTTTTATGAACAACATTATACTACTTAAAATATATCATTGTCGTTTAAACTATGAAAGGTCATCATTTACACAAGCCTTTGTTTGCAAAAATGTAAAAAAATTCACGCAATGCCCTCTGTCTGATTACTAACAATAATCAAACAAGTTTAAACGGAAATAAGTTAGCTTCCATCATGTCCTGATAAGAATCCTAGTGAAAGAGACCCAGAATGTACTCCACGGAGACAAATCAAACTTGAAACAAGAAAATACCAAAACAGAAACAAACCTATTAGAAGCATGGACTCCTCAAACCCCAGTACAAAACAGAAGGTAAGGTGCTTCGAAGTGCAAGTTCCTGCTGTCTCGTGCATGGCACCTGTCGCGTTTTTTTTAAATCTCTAATCCTAGTTAACGAGTGCCAACTTTAACTCAGTATGCACCGATACCATTACGACCATCGAATCATCCATGAGGTGCAAATAATTGGCAATCATTACACAAAAGATGTATACGAAAAATCTAAGAGAAGAAGCAAATCTAGCGATTCCATACCACATCTGATCAACTAGAAGCGACCAAATGGACTCCATAGGCGGAATCCCATTCCTTGTGACAAGATTAAAATCGCCACTGTTTAATAACAACCGTAAACATTTGATGACAGGCCAATTATCGATTTTAATAATAATTATGTAGCAATAATAACTACGCTAGGTGTGCCAAAAATAATTTGTAAACATTTCTAATGGTACCATAGGTTCTTGAAAGATTTTTTAACATACCAGAAACCGTTAGTTGATATAGCTATTATATGAAACTAATAATAAAAAATAAACATTTTATAGAAGTTTATTTTCGACTGTCATTTGGTGAATGGCTTTCTCATGGACAATAATGCCACGTTTATTTCTAAAATGTGAAATACCCAAGTGGAGTTCGGCAACCGATTCCAAAAACTTAAAAGCCAGGAATTTTTGCACAACCAAATACAGAAAAGTTAAACTCTTTGCATGTTATTCGATTTCTGAACTTGTTTTCAAATTTTAAACAATTGTATAGTTACTTACAAGAATTTTAAGATAAGTCCTTTCATAACAGTTAATTTATCAAGAAAGTTAACATGTTTAAGTGTCGCAAACAGAAATTATACGATGGAATAACGTACTGATATACAGGTATATGTCCGTATGCGTAACCTGTAAGTGTCTGCAAGTAAACGTTTTGGACGGCTGTCTCATAGAAAATCTTAACACATCTCATTTTCTCGATTGACATGTCAGGGTCACAAAATTATTACCATGCTCTTATCATGCAGTAGGGCAAAAACCCGATGCTACAAAGTACAGTACTAGTGTTATTTTAACCTTATTTCCTGTATGAGTTTTAAAATGATTAAATGAACTTAAGCCCTTATGCATAAAATATAAGTGCATATTTATTATTTGTACGAATATAAAACTTATTGGTATATTTGATATGCATAGGGGCAAGTTGAGTCAAATGTGGCTTAAAACCATTAAAAATGTCAAGTCCAGTGGTTGTCGTTGTTTAATTAGTCATTTATTGTTATTTGTTCACCAATTTTGCAATAGATTAGGTCGATTGTCGTGTTTTATGTAGAGTTTCACATTTTGTATTTTGGGGCTTTTACAGCTTCCGTTATGGTATGCACTCTAGTTCATTGTTGAAGGCCGTAATGGGACCTGTAGAAATTTAAATTCTACTGTCATTTGGTGGGTGGCTGTCTCATGCACAATGACGCCACATCTCCTATTTTTGTATTTGCTATTCATAATCAAAACCGTAAGAGTATTTTAACCACATTGCAAATATTTTCTACTCTTGCAAGGAAATATAATATAAAGCCTGTGATTTGTAACCATCCAACACACCTAAAACACACACTGTTTTTAGTCCAAATAGATCCTATATTCTATTTTCTCTTAAACATTTAGAAACATCAATGAAATAATTTCACGGACTCGAAACAAATATCTGATAATTATACACATCTTCCTCTTTCCTTATGAGCCCTAAGGTCTGTCTTTTATCTCGATATCTCATCCTCACATATGTCATAATTTTTCCTTTCAAATAGTCAACCACCCATTCATAAGGGCGTTACATCATCCAAGAGCTTGTATTCATTACAATGATTTTCTTGATAGGAATAACACCAAAACTATTCACACAACGTGATGTTGCTTCTGAAATTGGGGTTTCTTTAAATTAATGTCCTTAATAGTAGATGTTTGTAAATAGTTAATCTTTGGTTTATTGGGGTCTGTGTTGTCTATGGTTGTGTTTGCAGTTCAATCGTTTCTTGTTCTTGATTTGGTAATAATTTCCCCTTGCCTTTACTCGACTCGTCCTTCGATTTTACAACTATTTTATAAAGTAATTAACTTTTACCTGAATTACTGTTTTACAGGGATCTGCACGCTGCCATCAAAACCCGTTATGATGAGTGATATTCAGGCAAAGGACGATCACAACAGTCTTTATATTAAGTCACAGAGACATACTCTGCAGGTATGTTTACCATCTAGGCACAGTAAACATTTTTAAAAATTTATATTCTAACGTTATCAAAACACAAACAACCAACCAAGATGCTGATTAGATAAAAGATGGCGATACAAAACTTGACTATGATTGAAAAAATTCAATTAACCAAATAACATAGAATTGACAAATCTTGAGTAAATTAAAGTTTGATATATTATTAATATTAGATCTCTTTACATGCAAGGCAAATCAAACGCATAAATTGCAATGAACAAACGTTTGGTGCTTAATTCCTATAACATAATATCTACATGTTATTCTTTATTTTAAAGACCAAAATAACAAATCTCTTGAGTTATGTATGAGCGAAACAAACAATAACATGATGTTGTTTTTATCCTGCAGACGTTCTGGATACAATATATGGACGAAATCGCAGAGCAAATTGGATGCAAACCAGACCTACGACAACTGTTTAAAGAAGATCCCAGATTAGCATTACATTGTCTGTGTGGGCCCTGTTTTCCAGCACAATATCGCTTAAAAGGCCCCGGGAAATGGAATGGAGCCAGAGCATCGATACTCAATGGAATGGAGAGATCTTTAGCACCACTTAAATCCAGAATATTGCCTCAAAATGCAAAACTGGAGAATCACACCCAAAATACTTCAAGCATTACCATACCAGAATGGTTTACGTCTTATTTCATCTTATGTTTTGTATTCCTAGGTTTGGTGTGTATGTGTGTCGTTTAACATTACTTATGTAAATGTGATATTTTCTTTAGAAATAAGTGCCATTATAGATTATACTCTAACAACAGTATGTAATTTCATCTAGAAATTGTTACTTTCGTTTATATCAAAAGTGATACATTTTCACTATATCAGAGACTAAAATTGTAGTTGTCATAAAATGACCTCATTTGTAATATATATATATATATACTCATGTGCCATCCATAAAACAAAATCCATAACTTTGTGCCAAATCAATTATAGTATGTATGCTTTTTCATAACTGTGTAATGCTTAATAAAAATTAGATATTGTAATAAATGAAGGATAAAATGGATATGTAATTGGTGTTACAGGATAGTTTATTATTAAATTTGTCGTGTGTTGTTATTTAAAAAAAGATTCGAAGCAACCGAGTGAGCAAACGAAAAACAAAAATCGACACTAAAATGAATATTTGCGAACAACAAAAAGACTTGATCTGAAAAATGCAAGTTTTCATTTGTTTCCAGTTAGTGTCGTGACAATTTTTTGTTGATTTATGAATCCTAAATACAATTCGAAAGATTCTTTAGAATCTGATACATCAACTTTGTAAGCCATTGGTACCAAGTCACGGTCACTTGGCTTTACACGAAAATGCACACAATTAAATATGCCTAGCACAACAAAGTACATTTCTAATGCTTGGTTATTATTTTGAGATCATAAATCTCTTTAATCATTCTCACATTTTATTGCAACCGGTTAATTGGACAGAAATGTGAAAAATCAAGTTACTTTTTTAACAATTAAATTATATTTTACCTAAAAAGATAAAACAGATACATAACATTGAATTGTATCAATTATTAACGAGAGATAACTGTGTCTAGGTCATTTTTTTCTCCCGGGCAAGAATTATATTCCAAAAGCAGTTGATTCGTCCGCCAGAAGATTTTTTTCCAAAGAGTTGGCTGCTGGAACAGACTTTTCTATAGGTCCTACACAGCAAAATTATTTTTCAGCCAAAACTACAAAAGTTCTGTGTGTTTTATCAGTTTTTAAAGTTATGCTTCTTCAATCAAATATTGTCAATGATGCCACCCAGAAAAGACCGATAACAAATCATATACCATACATATATGTGCAACATCGGTTAACTTGTAAAATACATTGCAAACCATTTAAAACCATATGTATGTTAAACGTATTGGGAAGACAAGCAGTACTACGAGATACAAGATATTTTATTTTCCAATCATGGAGCCCATTATTGAGCATGATAAATCAATTACATAAAGGAAATAAAGTAAACATATGATATGTTCATTGCATGTAAATAAAGAAACAAAAATATATATGTATGA
This sequence comes from Geukensia demissa, assembly GCA_034783895.1. Taxonomy (NCBI): domain Eukaryota; kingdom Metazoa; phylum Mollusca; class Bivalvia; order Mytilida; family Mytilidae; genus Geukensia; species Geukensia demissa. The sequence goes on along the minus strand of JARWCS010221299.1, from coordinate 8,921 downwards.
CAACAAAATTAAGACAACACAGATTATCATTAAAGGAATTTTGGAGACATAATGATTTTTTCCTCAAGGGGAGACAACCAATGGACAGCTAAAAAAATCCTTAAAAAATGTAACGTTCAGATTTTATACATTTTCTTTCTTTTAATAACAGATGTTAATGAGAGTATTTCCTTATTTTCATTTGATAATAACCATATAAATTTGCCTTCTGTTGATAATTCATCAAAGAATACCACATTTTGCATGCTTGTGTTTGTATTCTTTGGTATTTACGTCCCATCTTATTCTAAATAAAATATACGATTTTGCATGATGTAGAAGGGTCTGGCTAGGATTTTCTTGAGCCGAGACAGTTGTGTCATTTGGGTCTAGTTTTCAGGAATGGAAGCTATCCTCTTTCATGCAAATGCATTTTTTTAAGATAAATGTAACAAGGATTGCAAAAACATCGAAAATCAAAGCCCACAAGAGTCAGAAGGAAATCCTATGTCACAGACTCATTAACATCTTTAAAAAAGATTAACCGGGCTTAAAACTTCTTACTTTTTGCATGGACACACATGGAAGTAAGCATTTTCTTGCTCAACCATATCTGTTTATTGGCAGGAGTTGCTAACCCTTCCAGACCAATGGACCGATTCAGAAATTCAACTTCCGTCCTCGTAAAATGCATTGCGCATTCTCAGCGTCCTCGTAAATGACGCCTTGAGCAATGAAAATCAACCAGAACAATCACGCTCCCAGAATTCTATTGCATTTCTGAAACGTCCCCATGCCTTTTGTGGGAATTAACATGTTATCCACGAATGTTTTCAGTTTTCTTTTTTGTTTCATCTTCGTCATTTTCACTACCCTCTGTCTCTCCCGAAGTGTCCCCATCAGTTTGACAGTTTCATTATCCCCTATCTATTTTCACCTGCACTATTGTAATTTACTGAGTACCTGTCTAACCCAAATTACTAGGGTAAATTGCAGTTTTCTCATTACCTCTAAAATGCCATTAAATTTCTCAACCAATAATCTGGTTCCCTTCTGATTCAAAGCAATCTAAAACATTTTATTCGGAGGGGCATACTTAGAAAAATTATTTTCAGACTTTTTGGGGGACAGTGCCACCTCTGCTTTCCTTGGTTGTGACAGATCACTGGATTTTAAAATGGGCAATACAGCTGGTGTCCTTAAGATACAGAAACTAGAAGTACCTGACTTCATCATGACTTAATTATGTTCCCTGTTGTCCATGTATATCGAGTTTGTTTTCTGTGTGGTGTTTTTTCTGTCTTGTTATTGAAGTAAAATGTCCTTTGACTTTGTTTTCGCTGTGGTGTATTTTCAGCTTACCCTCGTCAACTTTCACATTTTAATCTTCTCCCCTGAAGCAGCTAGGCCAAAAGGAACTTGCGATGGGTGATTCTTGTTTCTGATTGGCTCTGAAAGGATTATTATTTGATGTGAAGCAGCAATGGAAGCTCCTTTATAAAGTTCCGAATTTCGTCAGGATTGGACAAAAAGCATGGACGCAATGAAGATTCTTGTTTCTGATTGGCTGATACATTAAAGTCTTCTAATCTAAAGCCATTTGGCCAAACTAATTCATATTTGATGTGGAGGATCTATGGAATGTCATATACAAAGTTTCCTCATTTCGTCCCGATCGGACAAAAGACATGACCGTCATTGACGATTCTTGTTTCTGATTGGCTGATTCATTAGAAAAAAATCTTCTCCTCTGACAATACTTGGCCAAATGTCAGAGGAGCGATACAGAATACAAAATTACCCATGTTGAATAAATATGGAGAATTTTCGTAGACTCAGTCTTCTGAGCCTCTAGTTTGTCTTATAATTGGGGTAGACTGTCCAATGACTTTGTTTCTCTGTGGTGTTTGTCTGTCTTGTTATTGGGGAAGAATGTCCCATGACTTTGTTTTCTCTGTGGTGTTTGTCTGTCTTGTTATTGGGGTAGAATGTCCCATAACTTTGTCTTCTCTGTGGCGCTTTTCTGTCTTGTTATTGGGGTAGAATGTCCCATGACTTTGTTTTCTCTGTGGTGTTTGTCTCTCTTGTTATTGGGGTAGACTGTCCCATGACTTTGTTTTCTCTATGTTTTTTTGTCTTGTTACTGGGGTAGAATGTCCTGTGACTTTGTTTTCTCTATGTTGTTTTTCTGTCTTGTTATTGGGTAGACTGCCCCATGACTTTGTTTACTCTATGTTGTTTTTCTGTCTTGTTATTGGGGTAGACTGTCCCATGGCTTTGTTTTCTCTATGTTGTTTTTGTCTTGTTATTGGGGTAGACTCTCCCATGACTTTGTTTTCTCTATGTTGTTTTCATTGTCTTGTTATTGGGGTAGACTGTCCCATGACTTTGTTTTCTCTATGTTGTTTTTCTGTCTTGTTATTGGGGTAGACTGTCCTGTGACTGTTTTCTCTATGTTGCTTTTCTGTCTTGTTATTGGGGTAGACTGTCCTGTGACTTTGTTTTCTCTCTGATGTTTTTCTGTCTCGTTATTGGAGTAGAATGTCCTGTGACTTTGTTTTCTCTGATGTGTTTTTCTGTCTTGTTATTGGAGTAGAATGTAGAATGTCCAGTGACTTGTCCTTTCCAGGTTCACTTTTTTTCTAGCCTCAGTGTATAACAAATCTGAACAGGATTGTGAATATTTGTTTGATTGGTGGATTTAAATCATATATAAAGTCATCTTATAGGACATACAACAATTTTATTTAGTTTAGATACAAATACAACTTTGTACACTGAATATCTAATGAACACATTGTACATTTTAATAATAATCACAAAATCTCCATTCCCTAAGCACTAGGTAATCTCAATTAACAAAATGATACTGGGTTAAAATGGTAAGGTGTTACTGACTTGCTTTATAGAATAAAGCAATAGCTAATAAATTAATAAACTAAGGTGCGCAGCATGATAGGACCACAGCAGGTTGACATTGGAAAGTTGCAAAGATGAACATTTGGGTTAGTGTGGATACAGTAGTGTGCTGGACACAGTAAAGTGCTAGACAAAGAAATATAACTGGTGATCATTTGATCTCGCTCATCTTCAAAATTGATAAATTTTGCAGCAGCTTTCATAGGGAATAATCTTTTTTTAAAATATATCAAGTAAGTTTTTCATATCATCCATGATGGAATTTTTTACCCATTGATCCCTTTTATATTGAAAATGGTAAGAGATGGAGAAATCAGTTGACATACTGGTATCACCAAAAGTTCTCAGTTAGATAAATCTTATGGAAAAATACAATCAAAATTGGATGAGAAATTAAAATTTCTCATATCCTGCAAAACTCTTTGACCCCTTTATATTAAAATGGTGAAATGCATAAAAAATTTGCAGTAACTTATTGCATTTTTCATAAGCATCATTTGCACAAAAAAAATCTGATCAAATTCAAATATATCTCAATAATGGTACATGAAATTGAAAACTGCCATAAAAGCCCATTTAATAAAAATATAAGAAAAAACCTTTTTAGTCCAACCCTAAATATGGTAGGGCTAGATCATCCAAAATCAATACCAACCTTTATCTAGTACCAAAATAAATGTCCCAAAATACTAAAAGAATCTGTTTACTAGAACTATTGTACAGAAACCAACCTGTCTACAGAAGACAAGGTCAACACAACAGCGCCATACCATAATGTGACCTCAAATTTTTGGGGTCACAAATTAAAAGATTGACAGTGGAACTGTCGTAAATTGTCCATAAATATAATTGTTTTATAGTAACATTTTCAATCAATGCTATATAATGTTGCCTTTTGCTTTTTTCGGTATGGTTCATTATCATGAAAAAAAAACCTTCTTCATGGCCTGAAGTAACAAATCCTGACAAAGGTTAAAAATTTCAGAGTATAACTAAAACTAGTCTAGAATTTTTTAACATCAAAAAGGATAAAAGGCTATTTGATTTTTTTTAACTCACAATCACCTCATCTAACAATATCCTCACATTACAAACCACAGCCTTATATGATTGTTCATATTGCTATAAATAATTGGAGTAATTGTTGTCCAGGAAGCCTGAGTACCCAGAGAGAACCGACCTTGGGAAGGTAACTGACAAACCTTATCATGTGTGATGCAGGTCAATTGCAACCCTTTTTTTGTATGGTACAAAGTCCGGAGCAAATTCACGCCGTATAGGTGATAGGCTACAGTGATCTGTACAGGTAGGTTTAAATCAACTACCTAGACCACCTGGCCACCCAGGCCCCCTCAAAATAGAAAATTTTTAACTATACATCTATCTGAATTATAAGTCTAATCTGCATGTTCCCCCTAAACAGGCAAAGCATCCATTTCAAATAAAGAAGTCCAAAAAAATGGACGTAAGACAAACTCAGAGTGTGCAGTTTGACAATTTTATGTGGTTTGACATTTTGAAAAAAATCATGATCTTAAATTATTATTATATACGAAAATAGAAATAAAAAATCCAAATCAATAAACATGGAAAAACTAGACATTGCTTTATGATATATGTTAAAATGTATTACAATAATTGGTCCCATATTTTAGTACTGTACCTGTTTTTTTTTTTACCAAAGAAATATGTCAGAGAAGGAGAAATTTATCAAAATATTATGAAATATAAAATGAAGGGTTTTGATTGATTATGAATTCTGAAAAATAAATTGACATTTTACAAGGAAATCAATCAATTTCTCATAAAAGAAATTCTTTTTGTCAATTCAAATCTTCAATATGCAGGGCCATTAAATGATATAGAATTGGAAAGTACTGATATAGATACAACTCTATACCAAATATCAAACGGCTAGGAATAATGGTTGGGGCTATAGAACAGCTTGCAAAAAACTTTTAACATAAAAAACTACAAAATCTACCCATCTGACAGATACATATATTTCTATACTCAATTTTGAATCTCAGTTATTGCAAATCTATATTCATAATGTTTTTAAATGGTAAAAATCTTTCAGCATAACAACTTATATACTAAAAACAATTGCTGTAAAAAATAGCATAAGAAAAAAATATAAAGTATTACTGCACTGATCAAATAAATAAAATTAACATTATGCTAACAAGTAATATACAAACTGGTTAATTTAAACATGGTTCTGTATTAAAAATTATGAATATAATAAACAGCATATTACCAAAATACAATAAAACACAAAGAACTCATAAACACATAAATAAAATATATTTTTTTTTAATATTAGGAAAAATAAATGTATTAACAAATAATCAGTGTTTTTGTGTATAATAATGGTCAGATTTTTGTTTCTCATTAAGGTTTTTGTAATGATGTGACTTTTTGGAAACTCAAACAGTAGCTTAATTTCATTGGTCGATTTTTTTTCAAATAATGAAAAAAACTATGAAAAATATTACATAGGAACATCAAGGTTGTCTGTATAATTTTTAACCTTAAATTGATATTAATGTTAAAACAATTTCATAAAATAATGCATAATAAGTTTTTGAGTATTAATAAATGAACTAATATAAAATAATAATTTCAATTCTCAGTTATTTAATATCTACAGCTCTCCCAATAATGGAAATATTGTCTACATCTAAATGCGTGATATTTTTTGTTACATTTATAAGAGCTGTGATGTTTAAGTTTGTCTGTTCCAATATCCACAAAAGAATCTGTGGTTGTGAAGATAGCAAAAAATATTAGTTTTGCAAAGATTAATTTTTTTTATTGAGTTGACATAAAAAAAAACTATTTTATTCCATAAAATTGAAAAAACATACGAAAAATAGTTAAGAAAGACAACTTATAAGAGGTAGCAACTTTGTGAAACCAAAAATTCTTGTAAAATTGAAGTTTTTTTAAAGGGTTAACAACTCCAATTTAAAATGGAAAGATAATAAATGTATAACCAATTTAAATTGAACTCACTTTTTGAGTAAATCTTTCCCAATCTTTTAAGACAGGATTGTATATAAATGATATTTCTAGTAGATATGTTTCAATGAGACATCAGTGTTTATAATGATAAAATAATGTTAAAAACTGTAAACTCTGACTCAGGCTCTTGTTGAACTGTAATGTAACATGAAAAAAAATTTAACAAGCAAATAACCATTTAACCATTTACAGCCAACCTGAATCTAAACAGATTTGTTGACTTAAATTGCCATTTAAGACATATCTTTAAAATTGAATGAAGAAACAAAACTGTGTAGGGCATCATCGTACATTCCCTAATCGTCCATTCATCTGTGAATTTGGATTACTTTGTAACTGGGCCTGCATCTTAGCCAACATTTCTTGCATTCGTTGTATCTGAAATGAAGTAACAGCTTTTACAGAGATGTTAAAAATTTTCATCATCAATGCCTATGCACTAAAAACCAGACACAAATGTTCTACAAGACTTCAAAAAGATCAATATATTATGTACTTGTTAAACTGGTAAAGTTCTCTAGTAAGTTTGCTGACAAATTTTCTTCTTCAATATGCAATATATCAACTTTTTTTTATTAATATGCAACACAGATTTTTAGGTATTTTTGGAAAAATATATCATAAAAGTATGCCTGGTACATAAATTTTCTACAATTAATTATTTCAATTTTTTCACTCACCATCTGTAATCATTGCTGACCATAAATACCTGCTAAAACAATTACTTCCATTTTCATTTCACATATAAAACATATCCCATGTTAAGTGAACAAAATGAGCTGTTCTTGGTATAATTGTGGAAAAAATGAGTGTTCCTTCTATCCTCCTATCGGGTAAAACAAAGTTTTGTTACTGTGGCCAAAATCTGAATGCTTTTCGTAGATTACAACCAAGATACTGGAACACAAGAACACAAACCACCCAGGTGAGCCTTCGAAAAATCACATTGCACATGATTACATATAAACTTGGTGATGCTGTCAGTGTGGACAGGTGTGTATACAGATTTTACAACTTGCTAAAAATTCTTCTTCGCTTACACTTATAGGTTAAAACATTCTAATTATATTATACCTCAGCTTCTTTCTCCTGTAGTAACTGTTCTGTTTCAATGGCTTTCTCCATATTTACCATAGAATCTCTCTTCAATTTTCTGCATAACAAAAATCCTTAACTTAGCTTTCAGTTCTCTTTTATTAATAATTCTTAAAATCACTGAAATTTGACATAAATTATTTATCTCCATTTTTTAAGTATCATTCTGTACAAATCCAAAATTCTGTCCCATAAGAAAGTTATAAATTTATTTTTATTGAGCATTTCTACAGTTCTTTTGTTGTCAAAAATAATTTTAAATGGAAGGCACTACAGACAAGGGAGATAACTAGAGCAAGCCCAATAATAATGCACAATTCTGATATACAACTGGTACAAAGATTTCATGCCTTTTAAATTCAAACTTTTTTAAAGATCATAATAAAAAATCCTAGATTCTCTCTTTGTTGGTCTTGGAGAATTTTATTGACAGGAGAAATATGGATGAATTTGGGGTTTACAATATAAAATTGATTTCTGTTCTCTCTTTGTTGGTCTTGGAGAATTTTGTTGACAGGAGAAATTTGGAGAAGTTGTGTATTTCGATAAATAGGTGACTTACGTTCTTTCCCTGTTATGCTTGGAGACTTCCTTTGACAGGAGATGTTCAGCTCTGTAGTTTTCATAATGGATTTCTGATGTTATGTCCTTCAAATCCTGCATGTGGGTGCTACAATGAAAATAAATATGCATTAAAAATTGTTAATTATCGAACAATTCCTACATTTTTTACTTACAGTAAACCCAACTTACTTCAATGAAGACATTTTTTGTGACACTGCACATTTTACAGAAGTCCCAGACATTTGAATATAAGTTGGTATACAGTATTCTGTAGTCATTCAGAAAATTTTTTTTTTCAATTCTATAAGAGCTATAAACATAATGAGTTACTATAGGGAGCAATCCATTTTTTCAACATTTTTCAAATTAAAAGGGGTGACAGAGTTTTAAGATGAACACCTTTTTCAAATCTTTAAAAACTTTTATTACAGAAACAACATAATTCTAGAAAGTTACCCCTGTTATAGATATAATAAGCCATTATGTATTGAAACCTTCTTAAAAAATTTCTTAAGTTTCTTGATGACAGACTTCTTGATATCAATGACATCTTTGGTACATTTTATATTAAACTTTTGAGGAAATGAAGCAGTTTCAAAATAAATGTCTGCTCTTGGCACACTAATGAAAATGATTGAAGTAAAATGAAAATTACTCCTTACTAGGTTGTTAATATTAACAGACCATAACAATACTCATCTAGATATATGGGCCCATTACTTTTCTGGCAATTTTTCAAACAAATATTATGTTTCTGCAAATTTTTATATTACTTTTCCAGAAATATACCTAGTTGTTAATGCTATATTTCTGGAAAGACAGAGGTGTCAAGTCTCCCGATCTTGGTGAGAGCCTCCTGCAAATTTTCAAAAAACGTGGAATCTCGTGCCAGGAGTTAGAATCTCCAACGCTTTTCAGAACCACAGTTTTTGGAAGAACTCAAGGTTTATCATATATTGTATATTGTCCGTCGAATCAAATTTTGACAAAGAATAAATATCAGTTTTGTGATTTCCTTGTCATTTTGGTTTAACTGAAGACTAAAAAGGGATTTTCGAGGAATGCAAACGAAACCTGCACAATAATTAAGTTCTGGATGGTCAAAGCTTGCCTTTGACTTGTCAAGTGAACGTGGACACATACTCGGTCCGAAATTGGAATTTATGTCCATGGTACTAGATCTATGTCATAAGAACTTTATGCATCTAGTGCTAAACATGAAAAGTGCTTCATTTTTGCATTAGATTAGGTCGATTGTCATGTTTTATGTATAGTTTCACATTTTGTATTTCAGGGCCTTTTACAGCTTCCGTTATGGTATGGACTCTAGTTCATTG